>NW_019379492.1:798040-853090 GCF_000648655.2 Copidosoma floridanum
ATATATATATAATACACCTGCACGAATAACCAGCTGAATTCCCGACTCTCGATCTCGTGCGCTCCCTCTTTGCATGATATCGTTCACCCCTGGCTCTCATCTTGTATGCATGAACGAGGGGGAGCTCCTCTGTTGTGTCGTGCCGAGGGGATTCCCGATAGCCCAATGCTTACCGAGCTAATTTCCGAGTAATTGTTAAGTAGGAGGGGCAAGGGAGATGATACCGTGCGCCCTTTCTCTCGAGATAGAGAGAGCAGTGGTATACAGTGTCTCATTACGGACTCACTCGCAGGGGCGTACATCCAAAGCTCGGACGGGACGATCTTTGTCGTCGTCGTCGTCTTCGTCCTATCAGCTAATGTAGCGGTGCCCGAGAGATACTATTGGTTGCATAGAGCCATGTGTACGTATATATAGCCTGTCTGCTTGCCGTTGTGGTGCAGTGTTGTCGGGTCGGATGGATTTGATGGTCATGTGTGTACGTAGTATTACCAAGCAATGCACCCGCACAAAGCGATAGCTGGTCCGTTTGTCTCTTACGATTCCATTTTGGTGATGGGGATCTGTGAAAAGCTCAAGGATGAAGTTCTGTTTTCTTCAATCATTGTACATGCCCGGACAAGCAAATATAAACCTTGGATACCGTCCATGTGAAATTGTTATTTTTTATTATTTTTTTTTTTTTTCATCATGCATCGTTATCTCTTGGGGGATAAACAAGCCGAGAACGTGATACACACGCATCGCGCGTTTTGCGTTTGTTTTGACTAACCAACTTCCTCGAGTGAAACATAGAATGTACCCGGTCAACGTTTAATCACGTAAAGTTTTGCATTTTTCGCAATACTCGTGCAACGCAAATATCCAGTCGACCTCGATCGATTCCAGTGCCACTGCTTAAAAATTATTACTCTTATCCAGTCACTCTCAAACAGCGCGGACCTTCGGGTGTAATCAGTTTATAAAATACTTTGTACCGAGGCGAATAAAGTGCTTGCTGTTTATTCAAAGTTTCAATATCTATCTTATTTATATAAATAAAACAGCCACATTGGAACACGTGAGCGAAAAATAAAAGGATCACCGCTCACGAGTTGCACTCGTGAAGTGCAGCATCGGCCCCTATATAGTAACGGGATCGCAGCGTCATGCAGAGCGCCGGGACACTAAAATTCGTTATAATACATGCACACACATACACGTGAGAAGGAGAGATCGTGTCTTTCTCTCGACTGGGACGTATAGTGGTGCACAGCAACGTGTACGCCTGTATATGCCAGAGAGCCCGAGTCTCTCGGGCAAGTGCGGCGGAAAATGGTATCGCTCAATTATTGCCGTCAGCTCGAGCGCGCGGTGTGCTTGCAGCCTACGTATACCACAGGCGATAACTATAATTAGGTTTATCACTCTCGAGAGGCAGCGAGAGCGACCGGCCTATATATATATATATATATACACACGTGTACGTTATATGAAATGCCGGGGAGACCAAAGAAAGATACAGCGTCGATCTTTGATGATGAGGCGACCTTTGAACTTTACCGACGGCTCGGGATATCGAGCCTTTCTCTCGTGCCCCAGCTCCATATATTGTATGCTATGGTTGTTGCTTCCACTGCTCCTGCAGCTGTTGTTTTAACTGGGAGAAGCTTCATACCATCGCTCCATCTCTCCATCAGAGGAGATGAAAACTACGCGAGTTTCTCGCTTACCTTGAACTTTTATTTAACGAGAAAGTATTGTGCACAGTGACAAATAAATTTTCTGCAACTTGGGTTGCTTGTGTGTAAAATGACGTGAAAAAAGAAATAAAATATTTCACGATAAGTAAATAATCGATCGCGAATCAGATCGATCCGTTCATTCGAGAAGGAAACCCGAAGGAGAAGAGATTGATGGTCGCTCGGCGAGCGCGTGTGTATACACATACATATATATATATATATATATATATATAACACCTTCGAGCCTGGAGGTGCAATAAAATACCGCGTAATCCGGTAATTTCATTAATGTCAAGTAAAGCGCGTTAGGGGATGAAACGAGTTACGCGAGATACCGGGTTTCGCACTCCTGCCTGCTCTTGGAATAATCCGTCGTCTCCGAGAAATTACCCCCGACGACGCTGAACGAAGCTAAAGTTTCTTTGGCAAAAAAAAAAGGGTAGGGGGAATAATTTACCACGCTCTCGACGTGCTAATCCCAGCGTGAAAATCGAGATTGGCACGCACTGCCGGTTGTTTCTTTTTTCTTTTTTTTTTTTCATCCTGTGGCGCAACACTGCTTATTTATCTCCATCACTATTTATCACCGTCTTTCTTTAGCCGCTGAGTTGATTTCATACGCGAATATTCGAGCCCTACCGTAACTATAGGTGCGAGAGTTAGACATTTATGTACACGCGTTGTAATACCCGTTGTATACATGCACAGACGTTCTGCTTGGGTATTGCTCGATCCGATAATGAGCCATGTCGCTTTTTTGTTTATCTCTGATTTTTCCTCCAGTTGCAAAGAGCGTAAGATGGAAAAAAATAACTGCTTACTCAGTCTTTAAGTTGGTTTTTCCAGATAATTGTCGAGTATGTCAATCAATAGAATAGATAACAAAATACACTGGCATCCAATAATTGATTGAGTGATTCAAAATGATTTATAATTGGGATTGCCTTTTTTTTTATCGCTACCAAGTTTTCATACTGTTTTTATTTCAAGTAAAATTAGGTGTAGAAAATTTTTGACGTCTTACGTTTGTATGAAAAATTTTCACTTGATAGAATGATAAACGATGGTAAACTCGTTACAAGCAATGATAAGTTGTGACAAGCAAAAATTAAAAAACTTGTAATGAGCAGTTAAAAATGATACGCACGTAATTCAGCTGTGATCAATTTTTCGGCTGAAGACTGTTGTCATTAGCTAATACGTTTAATGTAATGGTAAAAAATAAACAGGATGCATAAAACATTGTATTAAATCTAAAATAAAATATTTTGGTCCGATGGATGATAAAAATTCATTATCATCTCCAGGTCTCAAACCATATTGTTTAGCACAGTAAAGTTCAAGCCAATAAAACGCGAGATAAATAATTACAACGGCAAGCATATCGATTGAACTGTAACTGAAATCAATCGGAAATTATCGCTCGAGCTTATATTGCTTCGTTCAACTCCCATTCGACGTCAGCTGCGAAAAAAAAAGTTCCCACAACTCTAGTTATACACGCACATACCTCGACGGTGGTAGCATACAAAACGGCGCCAGAGCGTGGCATGACCCAAACTGACACTCGATTAACGAGTTTTGATAAAGATCACTCGCGGGAATTTGCAGAGAGACAGAAAGAGCGCCCTTCCCTTTCCCACCTGCGAAACAGCATCCACTCAAATCCATCCCTTTCCCGTTTGTTTGCCACAACGATCCGGCCGGTTTCGCAATCAAACCCGGCGAACCCGAAAGGCGCCTATCTCTCCTTCCTCGTACCTCTCCATATACGTGACTGTTACGGACACATACATGAGCACGCGTTCATGCGAGCCGTGAATACGAGATGGAGATGTAACTATAGACGGCTAGCTGTGGATGTATACATATAGGATTTCGTGTATGTGCACACGTGAAACTATCGGAGGCAAAGGCAAGGCTGTGGTGCTTGCTCTGTACATTACATTCCGAGGCAAGAGCACACGTAACTGCGCAGCCAAAGGAAACACCACCTCGAGGCTTGCCATTAGCGCTACTGTAATTCGAGGCTGCTGTTGAGAATTTTTTTTTGTTTTGTATTTTGACGCTGTTTCATTGTAATGACTATATTCTGGGAAAGTGTGGTGTCTGGGGATTAGCTGCCAAACGACATGTGATATTGATTCGATTAACCGAGTAAATGTTTATTTTTCAAACCGTTTTATTCAATTCATCGAACGTTTTGACTCTCCAAGATGTGTGTTCTCCATCAAGATAAAAATGATGTCAGATTTGCGAAAATGTTCAACACTTGTATTTGTTCTTGTTTCACTACAACTAAACGGTACGTTATTGGAAAAGACACCAGCTTCGGTTCATTGATTTATCGGCATACCGAAAACCACAAATGAACGTCGATGTAAAAAAGCTCGTACCAATAATTCTCTCGTCCACCCGAAATTTTAGTATCAGCTATAACCGCGGTCGCATTTCAAATTTCAACGTTGTGGTGTGCACATGCATGCACACGTATATGTACGCATTTTGCATTTCGAAATAACGCAATGCCTGCCTTGTTGAATTCGGTAGTAACGAGCGAAACGCCGATGGTTTGCCAAGGGCATTTGCGTGCACTGCGGTTTCGCGAGCAGAAACGGGCTGATATTTTCGTTCAGCCCAACACATCGGGAGAAATTATCAAATATTATATCCCGTGCTCGTGGACTTTGATGTGTACTTTTCACTTGTGTATAATCATACCTGCTGCAGCTGCGCTGAATATAATCGTGTGATTATCCGTGGCTTTGTATAATACAAATACGTGCATCTGTATTATTTGGGTAAAGCATACTCGACTGAAGATCCGCTGGTATAAATCTAATTTTCGCGCGAGTACGTATATTTATTGTTTGGTTGGTCGAGTAGACGAGTCATTTGTAGGATTATTGAGTTTAGTCGAAAATCAATATAATCACGCGTATACTCGATCCTTTATGAATCAAACGAAGAATTAGTGTTTTAATGATTTATCACGAGTGTTTGTTTTCGACTTGAAAAATGGAGTCATCTGCAATGATCTCAAAAATAAAAATCGACTAAGTATACTTAATTTAAATTTAACAAAGCAACAAGTTTTGAGACAGGGATCTTCGTTTTGTTGCATTTAACAAACAAAAAATAAATGAAAATTACAAGATCAAAACAAAACAATTACTCGCGCAACAGCTCTCAATTTGCGCACTGCACCATCACGAAAGTAAGTTTCTCTCCATCCGCCGACAATTTGCTCGTGAAATTAAGACAGCATTATTCGAGCAAGAGCAAATAAAAGAGCACACGACAGCATCCGTGCTACCTTTTATCATTACGAAAAACAAAAAAAAAAAAAAAAAGAAAACTGGGGAAAAAACTCGCACACATGCGCTCATTACACCTCGAGGCCTCACCGCTTGGCGATCTTGTTCAGCGTGCTCGCGTACTACATACGTGTACACAAACTCGACAAGCCTTTACATGCATCTGCATCACGTGAATTCCCCGCAGTCGCGGGCATTAAATCATCGTTTCGTTTAACACGCGTTTTCGCCGAGCAAGAAGCCAGAACATATTCCGCTCGTGCGGAGGAAACACGTACGAGACAGAATAATAATCATTAAAAAAAAAAGAACAGCGTATTTACAATTTCTGTGGTATACATAAATAACAAATCATTGTTACACGTGCGTTAAAAACTATTTCTTTTTACATAACAAATAGTTTATCCAACAATCAGTGCTTGTCTTATAAAATAGTGAAATTCAAATATTTCCTTATATTACTTTGTTGCCGTTGAATCTAGATATTGTTTTGAGTTAATTTTGACTTTGGTATCTCTCTAGTTTCGACTTTCAAGTCACAATAATGTAGTAAACTTAGAGCTGAAATAAATTTTGTGACTGTCCCATTTCAAATAAAACCTTAAAATTATATACACATACTGGCAATAAATATACGTGCACTTTACTACAAACATTTGGAGCATCTTCACACACACACATGCCACAAAGCAATCATTAATAATTTGTTCAAGTTTTGAGATGGAAACAAGACATACAAGATCTTGAACAAGTAATGTTTTTCCAAATGAATCTCTTGACTTGTTTGTCTTGTTGTGTTGTACACAGCACGTAGTTCATCATACCTTGCAGGATCCCGTCAACCGATGTTAAAATCGGCAACTTTCACCAAACCCAGTTAGTTGGGCTAAAAACGTACCGAAGGGTCAAATGAAAATTGAAAAAGTGACACGAATTACGAGAGTGAAAAAAAAAAAGAAAGAAGCAACGCATCATTTACGCAGTCCAGTGATACTATGCGTGTACGCGTGTGTATAATATTTATGCAAAGAGAAACATATAGCCGTAGCCCACAAGCCGTCGGCGTGTTTGCGGGGCCCGTTTTCCAGCTCACGCAGCGCTTGTTAGTGTCCAATTGTGAAGAGCCGCTGCCAGTATAGGCGTGTAGTGCTACAGGCACAATACCTATATATACTCGCTCTTCGTCTCTTTCTCCTTTTCACGTGGACAAAGTGAGATAGAGGACAGGATAGAGGAAGAGCTAATTTGCCGCGTCGGCAGGCCTCCATAGCCGGCTGATGGCCGACCGCAGAGGTATGCGCTGCATGTGTGGGCGGATGGGCGCGGATGTGCATCTGTGCAAAAGCCCGTGTACAATGCCACGCCGTATATATACGCCCGCAGCCCCGTACCAGGCATTCGCGCATATACAGCCCGTAGGCACGGTTGTACGGTGTGGGTAGTCCGTATTGTACACATATATATACCTGCAGCGCATATGGGTGGGTATACCGGCTTCTCTCGCTCGCCGGGGAGAAAATTAGCGCTTCGCCTCCCTGGCATATATACTCGTGTTATTATGTGTACGGTGCTTTTGCGAAGGTGTATTATGATGCACGTCGGTCGAGAGGCATTTATGGAGAGGCACTCTAGAGTGGGTATGTACATTATGTATCCAGCATACATGCACATGCATGAAACAACTGTGCACAAAGTTGGGGTATGCACGCGTGCGTTCGTATGATTGTATGCATACTCTGCTGACGGGAGGAGAGGAGAAAGAAGAATGACGATGAATTGCCTCGGGTGTGCATGTCCAAGTGTGCGTCCGTTTGTGTGTTAAGGAGCATGAGACACGTACACTGGGCGCTGATTACTCTTCTGTGTTGAAAAAAAAAAAATAATAATAATAAATAAATAAGTGTTTAAATTTATTTTAAAAAATGATTAAGTTACGACGATGAATAAAAAATCGAGCAATAGTGCGTGTACAAATGAAAATGTAATGAAAAACAAACAATAACAACAACAGCAGCATCAGCACTTGATGTACACGCAACAATGAAATATTCATTAATCAGCGACCTCGTTTACCTCCCATCAGGCCCTCCTCTTCCTCACCGCGATTCCATTCGAATTATCCATGTATACGTATACGCGCACTCGATAAAGAATATTATAAAAACACGACGCCCCCCTCGGCGCACCATGCATTATATATACAGCTGCACCCCAAAGTCAACAAAAACAATTTCCCGGCCGGTGCATAATATTTTCGCACAAAAGTTTGCTCAAAGCATCGCTGTACGCTAGACCATCCCTCTCTTTTGCTTTTACCCCGTCATATGCACGCAGGACACGAAGTGCCGCAAACGCATCCACGCACTAGCAAATGGCACTTAATTACGCCGCTATCGTCCTCGTGCACCCCGGAATTTTCGAGTTTTCATACAGCACACACACGTCCGTGGGTCTTTTTTCCCCCCCTGCAGCTTTTCCATGGGTGCAATTTTCTCGTCCGCGGACGGGCGTGAAAATGGCTTTTGAATTCGCGGCGCTTGGCTCTATATACTTACGCCCTCTCCCAATGCCGCGGAACAAATAAACGAATAAATTGATAAACGCGGACACACGTGGCAGCTGAATTAGCCGTAATGACTAATGCATTCAGCCGGAAGGGAGGGATATTCAAAATCAAGTATCATCGTCGCGTCGTGCTGTCCTTTATCATCATCAGCAGCATTTTCGATTCTCTCTCTGCTCATTTATATTTGCATATACGGGCACCGCGAGGGATTCGTCCATTACGTATGCGCGAGATACAATGCATGCGAGTGCACATATTTATGTGTACCCATACACGTGTGTATATGGAGACACAGAGACAGAGAGATGATTTCTCTCGACATCAATGCGTGACTATGGCCGGAAGCGATTTTCGATATATTGCGCGTGTACGAGCGTGTGTGGCGATTCGGGCACGGAAAGAATTTCGGTTTCGCGTGTGAATGGCACTGATTTTGATTGCTCTGCGGTGCTCTTATATTTGCTCGATTCGGTCGAAGGGGAGGGAAAAAAATGTCTGTCGCTTTACTCGGGCCATTTCCATGTCGTTGTTTTAATGAAAGCTCATGTATTTTTCGCTTTCATTTTACTGGGATATTCTCTTTTTGCATTAACAAATATAGAGCTAAAAGAAAAAAAATAAATTTAATTAAAAACGATGACCAATTTTTTAAGTCATATACTTACTTGTTAACCATTTTTTCTGATCAACTTTGTATTTTCATTGACAAGAAAAATTGTATTGTTCATCAGTATAAATAATATTTGTTTGATCCAATAGATTGGCCTCCCATAAGTTATTGTGGCGTCATCAAAGCTATTGTACTCGAAAATCTAATTTTCTTGTTTCTTATTAACAAGCAAATTAAAATCGTTTGAAAAAAAAAAAGTATTAAAAGTAAAAAAATTGTTCGATATAAACTTTTGCTTCTGATCAGCCCGAGAAAATGCACACGCATTGTTGTATGCATAGTAACCCGAAGCCAATCGGGCAATATGCAAAGCACTTTCGGCCTGCAGGTCGGACACTTGTGCATGTACATATACACTCGCATGCGAACGTGCTTCAGCGAAATACCCCTTGTTCCATCGTTGGCGTAATGGCAATGCAATGCGTGTATATATGCACTTGCGCGCGGCATCGCTAATTACACGGCTGAGCGGGAATCGTGTCGAAAGCTCTTCCAAGAGCCTTCTCGTAACACCACCGATACACACGTGCTATGAGCCCGCGAGTGCGTGTACAGGATGTTACAATATAATTGCTGTATGCACAATGTATCGGGTTAAAGTGGTTTTTGTTTCAGCTTTTTATTTCCCGAAAAATTTTTTTTTTTTTTTTTTTTTGTTGGGGGGGGCAAAAGGCATGGGTAATAACCCCAGGACCACGTTTGGGGGGGGCCCGAAAAATTTTTTTTTTTTTTTTTTTTTTCCCCGAAAAATTTTTTTTTTTTTTTTGTTCGGTCAAAAAAATTTTCTCTTCAATTACGTCCCACGTGGCATGAATAAGATCCTTTTTCTTTATGCTTGAAAATTTTATTTGAACAACTGTTGTTTGAAATAATAATTTAAATAGAGCCGCTTCAAATAAATTTCAAGAACTGCCGTTGGCATGCGCTATCAATGCAAATCAATGCGGATAGTCGCGTTTCAAGGGCGTGATATACACGTGCAATGCATCGTATACGTTTCATGCGGAGCAGAACGTCGACCTCCGTCCTTAAATGTTTATTGTAAAAAAACAATGTTGCCATTACTTTTTTCAATTTTCGTTTTTTGGAAGTTGTAGAGGAAGGTTAATACAAGAAACTGAATATATTTTTTTTAGATCGAAAAAATCACTTTTACTAATTTGTTTAAAAAAAAGTTAGTTTATACAAATTGTGACCAGGTTGCGCGGTGGCAACATGAAGTTTCTCAATCTGTGGGATCTAATGAACATATTTACGCAAAAAAATTCCTTTGCCATTGATCTAGGACGACGCCGCCAATTTTGACCCGTCTATTATGTTTACCCACTGCGGCAGTCATAATATAGGCTCGGGTTTCTTTCGTGCAGGAGTCAAAGGATATGTGAATTAATAAACTTGCCAACACAGGATTGATTTTTTTTTCCATAATCTGTTTTATTCACTTACTTGTCTCTATATTTATAACAGACTCCTTTCTTCGAACCATTTTTATTTTTCATCATTTACTAGCGAAACATAATAACGCGTGTACCTTAATTAACTATACTTTAATTTTATCTATTTATTTTTTTTTTTTTTGTATCATTGTTTGGTTTTCGTGTAAGTGTTTAAATGCGTGTGTCACATATATATATATATCTATCTATCCATGCATACGATAATCGAAGTTGTATTTACAAGAAGTTCACGTCACTCATACTCGCATCGTCGCCCAATACTTAATAATAATTTATGCACTCGTCTTCTTTAGCTTCCCTCTTTTATTGTACATCCAGCTCTGAAATTCTCTCGCGATCTTTCATCGTCGTCGTCATTGTATCGTTATTTTATTTTATTTTTATTTTTTTTCTCAACTCGGTCTCTTTTCGATTACTATAATTACATCAATTTCATATCGTTACGTATAAGAGGCATGTACATAAAAGGTACGGGACGAGAGAGGGTTAGGTGTTTCACGTAGAAAAATATGACGGTATGTACTAACAGCTATTTACAAAATGTACATACGAGTTTCTGTGTTAAACGGACGCAAGAGCCGTTTGTTTGCAAACACTTTCGCGGCTCGTGCGCCGTTTTTATTGGTGTGGTTGGCATTTGCAAAAAGTTTCCTCAACTTTTACCCCTAAACGAGATAACAACGATTGAGCAAATATTTCGTCTCCATTTTCCATCATTCTCGCGTTTATCAAAATAAAAAGCTTACCATCTAGCTTAACAGACTCTTATATCTACAAAAAAAAAAAAAAAAAAAAAAAAAAAAAATTATATGACATTATAAAGCAACGAATCGATTAAAAATCGATGTCAACATTATTAAACGCATAAATTTGTTTTGCAGTCATCACAAACAGTAGCTTTTTGTTTTTTACATGCAGATCTGTGTGTCCGATCATTGTCGAACAATAAACGCCTAGTCGAAATTTTGACATTGTTGCAAGAGCAGTGTAAAAAAAAGGCAGGCAGACGATCAAAGAACTTTTTACAGTGTCCGTATGTATGGGTATTCCTGTGTGTTTATCTGAACATGTGCCTCTGTAATATGTATCTCTACGTGGGTGCAAGTGTTGGACTTGCGTGTGCGCTCGCTTGTAGCTATATTTATATTTATACGTACGCGCTCCGTGCTATAGTTTCGGACGAGGGGGACTTTATTTCAAAAGAAGGGGAGGAAAAGCTATCAATAAATAAAAAACGATGCAGTAAAAACGCAGTATATCCTCTTACACAGTCGTCGGACCCGTCCGAAACTGCCGGGAGCTGAAAGACTCCGTGTTTTTTGTTTCTTTTTTCCCCCAAACAATGTGCTGTCGTCGTCACCTTTAGCGAACAATCATCTGTACACCTACGTAGCGCCTTTGCACTATTGTATGATTAAAAATGACGACGGGTCAATGGGTTAAGTGTCCTTTTGTTTTTTGCCTCCTGGGCGTTGTAGTGCAGTGGTTGCCGGCAGCTCAGTACATGACCTCGTACACGGTCGCCTTCTTGTCTCCGGAGCCGGTAACGATGTACTTATCGTCGGCCGAGATGTCGCAGCTGAGCACCGACGAGGACTCCTTCGACTGCAAGGGAAGCAAATAACAGACCATCGATAATGCGACGTTTAAAGGCGCTGCTCGACGATAAAACGATTTTCGCAGGAAGGGGATTATGGAGGTTCATCGATCGCCCGGCCCGGTGGTCTGCCGTACGGAGGAGGGATCGATATACTTGAGAGCAAACTTTCTTGTTTTCGTAAAATAATCGAGAATCGACACTTTTGAAGTATCCCTCTCTAACGACTTTTTTGCAGAAAAAAAAAAAAAAAATGGTTTTTTCAACTAAATGGTTTGTTACGAAATATGTTTCCCCACGATGAAAATAGCGTTACGCTGCTCATACGTACGTATAATTATGGCTTGATTATGTAAATTTAATAATAAATTAAAACTCAAGCCTTTCGCATCAATTTTAAAAGCACCGAGCATTAATGAAAAGCATAATTTAATTAACGCGATATTTCACGTGTACGAGGCAGCTAAAAAAAATTTATTTATTTTTTATACTCCCAGTGGATAATATATGGGTAAAATTAACATGTTGATTGAGCACACCGTGAATATATATACGTATATACTAGAACAGTTGTTTCAAATTTCGGCCGTGTCTAGCCATGAAAAAATGTAATACACGGCGGACAAAAGAGAAACGCGTAAACCTTAAAAATTATGTGTTTGAGGGTGAAAAAAAAAAAAAAAAAAAAAAAAAACAAACCAGGATGAAGGAGGAGGAGGGTACAGAAAGGAAGTTAGAAACTGGTATCACGGCCATTGTAGTTCAGCGAAAAAGTAGTCCGAGCGCACAATGGATGCAAACGGGAGCAATAAAAATCTGTGGTAATAAAGCGTCGAAAGCAAGCATCACGACGAGGGTAAGAGAGGGACGCTTTGAGGACTGCCCTTGGGAGAAAATATACGACACTACGGCTACTTTTTTTTTTTTTTTTGTTCATCTCCGAGTATGCGCGTGTAAGAGGCAATCTTGCGCGTCCCCATCTCCTCCGCTCGTAAAAGTATGGGAGGTAAGGGAAGAAGAGGCACGCAGCAGGACGCGTTGTCGAGAACGAAGAGAAAAATGTAAAGAAAAAGCAAAAGAGCTGAACGAAAACAACGCGTGCTCACCTGGAATATCGAAGCGCCGTAAGGCGTGCGCCAGGCGTTGAGTAAGTTGTCCTTGCCGGTCGAGACGAACCACTTGCCGCACGAGGCGAATCTCAACGAGAGCACGCAGGACTCGTGCAGGTGGAGCTGGTACTTGTCGGGCTTGCTGGCGTGGAGGACCTCCACGTTCGAGTTCTCCATACCCACGGCCAACCACTCGCCCGACGGACAATAGCCCAGGGAAAAGATCTGGGACGAAAAATCGTGCTGTTGGAGCTGCCTGCCCTCCCTCAGGTCCCAAGACCTGACCGTGTTGTCGAGGCCTCCCGTCCAAAGTTTGGAGCCATCCGCGGATATGTCGATGCACGAGGCGCCGTCCGTGTGTCCCTGGAACTGCCTGACCAGGGTCTGGTTGTGCAGGTCCCAGACCGCGATGTTCCCGTCGCTGCAGCAACTGAAGCAGACCTTCGAGTCTGGAGAAATGGCCAGGGCATAGCAAGCCGGTGCGGAGGACGTTAGCTCGGCCTTGATCCTCGGGGTTGGGCTGGCCAGGTCCCAGATGCTGAGCTGACTGGCCTCACCACCGACTATGAGGGTACGGCCGTCGGGCAGTAATTTGACCGAGCGGATGTAGTTGTCGCGCTGGAGGCAGTCGAGCTGCGAGACGGGCTTGGCTTGGCTGCTGCCCGCCTGGCTGATGTCCCAGACCTTGACGCAGCCCTTGCCACCCGTGTACACGTACTTGGTGGGGTTCGAGATGGTCACGGCGCACACGACCTCGCCGTGGGTCAGGGTGTTCAGTTGGCGCGCGTGGCGCGGTATTCCAGTGCCCATTAGGGCATCCGGCGGAAAGGGCACCGGTACCATTACGTTATCGCTGGACACGTGAAAGCTGTACGCCCTGGAATCAGCGAATGAGAGGCAAAGGTTGCCACTGTATAGAATTGTACTTGGCCTTCCTTCCACGTCAAACTATCTTCACTCATTTCCCATTGCCCCCTTTTTCCTATCCTATCTTATCTTACTATAATATATAAAGCAGAAGCGCTAAAACCGAGGCTAAGACCGTTGTAATCTCTAACCGCGAAAACTACTGGACCGATTTTGTTGAAACTTTGCACACTGATTCATGATACTTCCTAGATGGTTTTAGTATAGTTTTCATCTTAGAAAATTTAATAACAATAGCAATAAATGAGCTCAAAGTTTTGCAAAAATACGTCAGCTTTTCACTTTAGTTCAGTAAAATCCGCTAGGTGTCGTCGACATAAAATCGAAGCTACCTATCGAAGCAACATAATTAAATAAGTGTGGTTATAATAGGCTGGAGCGTCGCCTTACTGTTGTAGTCGAGCTTCGGCATTTCAATGAGCTGCACAGAGAATGCTGATGATAGTCTTGCAGCTGGGTATCCCGGTTACGGATGACACTATTCTCTAAGGCTGTAGGGACCTACGTGTCCATTCACCCTGAATGTCGACGAGTAGTGCGATCAAATAAAAAGAAATAATTCCAACCGATGCCGTCTCTGCCACAATACCAGGAGACATACCTAGCCAGAGCACAATCTGCACCAACTCTTAAGAGTTGTGAGGCAGTCCCACCATCCCACCTGGTGCAGTTAGAAAATTTGTGGCTACAAATGTAAGCAAGGGAAAACAGCTCTGAGGGGCACGGGCAGCCACAACGGCTACCTTCTTGGTTGTCGCGTCCCCAACGCGCTTACCCACATGTTCCCGTCTAACGGTGAGCGGTTGGTTATCCGGGGAACGACCCAAAACGAGATATTCTTTGGTCAGCGGCGTACCTCCCTCCATCACAGTCTCCGTACATCGAGACTCCCAGGGTAAGAATCAAGCAACCCGTAGCCAGCTCTTCATCATCAGGAATAATAAGAAAGAATAGCCTGGAAGTTTCACCACTGGCGCTTTTTAGGGCCATTATAAGTATTTACGTTCCCTACTTAACCATCAATTTCATCGGTTCTTCTTAGGATCCACCTAAGTGTAAACTACCTTGCCAACAAATACATTTTTATTACCATTTCCGGAAGCGGTTCGTCGACTAAAAGACTATATTAACTAAAGCTGGCACTATTAAACCAAGTCAGCCATTCACTAGCAGACGTCACCTGCGGAGTTTTTCTTCGCAAGGCTGGAAAACCCGGTGACCGACGACCCTATACTACCCTCTCGACTCTAAGCATTCAACCAGGAATCACTGATCCTCTCCAAGGTCTGCGTTGGGCAAACCTATAACAGCTATGAAGGAAAAAAAACTTGAGCCAACGGAACAGCCTCCACTGGACAAGTATCACTGACCAATCTCCCCATCTAAGATCACCAAAACAACTGAATCTGCAACTAAAAAAGGTGCTTTAGACACCAACGTCTTCGACGTTGTACCGGGAGACGTTGGCAAAGAGCACTACAACTAGCCCCAAAGCTTCGAACTTTGTAATTGTTCTCCTAATCAGTCTGGGTCTTCAACAGCAAGCCAGAGAAGATCACCCTGAGGTATCCTAGCAGTCACAATTGCTGTTAACTGCAGTCAAGAAAGAGTTAACTTAAGAAGCTCACCGGTCTTTTTTAGGGCCATCGGACGTCGAACTACTTTGCCAACAAATATATTAGAACTTAACAAAGTTGACAGAAAACACACTTTAGGGGTCACACAAATTTTAAGCATGCCAAAAGTCGCAAGAGGGTGAATCGGAAGAAAAACTTCAAGTGTATCTAATAAATACAATTTTACTTAGGCGTCACGAAACTGACGCAGAAAATTCATCGAGATTGGAACAGCAGCGTCAAAATCGACAACTAAAGAGTCCATTACGTGAGAGATCAGCTTTTCATTGTACCCTCACAGCAATCTCTGAAATCTTTAAAGATCCTACTTCAGATTTTTAAATAAGTAGAAAATGTATTTGTGTTTTTGTGGCAATAAAAATGTAGGGTTCAAGGTCCAGGACTTTGTTGCTCTGGTAATAAAGTTGTGAGATATGAGAAAAAAAATTTTTTTTAACATAAATTTTTTGGGGGTTTAAAATCTTAACAGCTTTAAAAAATAGCTGTTTTCGTGAATTACACGGGAGAAACTGTAAATCAACGGCTTCTTATGGCCACCGATTATTTTATGGCATAAAGAACGCACGGTACTTTTCAGCATAATCATATGTTTTTTAATTTTTACAGCTTATTATTTGACCAAATAAACTATATGGATTCCGAAAAAATATGTTTTCAATAAGAAGATTTTTGTTTTGAGATGTAAAAATTTCTAACTTAAAATGTTTCACATTATATGTCAACACACTACGGTGTTTTATTTAGTAAGTCTCGGGCGAAGCCGAGACGGGGGGCTGCTAGTGTGCTACTATAGGTAATATTATCAGGTGTATCAATTGTTTCAAGCACGCCAGGATGGTTTTCTTTTTGTTTACCTAAGAAATTCATTCGATTCGTATTTATTTAACCCCCATTTATAAAAACACAAAATTTACAAATATGAGAAATCGTAATTCGTAGTTGGCCGATCATAAATACGTTCCATCAATGACATAAAAATCGAGGAGTAAACATATTAGCAATAAACAACAGTAAAAAATGAAAACTTACGGTTTGCCACCGGGCACGGCGCCGACGGGCACGGGCGGCACTCGCATAGCCCCGTGGGGGTCGTAGAGTTGCTGCTGCAGGCTAGACGGTGGTCTAGGCGCCACGTAACCATTGTAGGCCATCAGCTCAACGTGGGCCGGGTGCTGGGCACCTGGGGGCAAATGGTGAGCAGGCCCAGGGTAGTGCCCGGGATAACCAGCGGCTGCCAGTGCACCAGGGGGTGGAGGCCCCTGAAGGACCTTACCCGAGCTCGAGGGCTTCAGAGCGGACGCCGAGGTCGGGGTCAGCGGCTTCGAGATCGGCGTGGTGGCCTTTTCCCGGTCCTCCATCTTCTTAGCCGAGGGGGTGCTCGCGTTGCTGCTGGTGCCACTGCGGGGCGACTGGGGTGGTAGATCCTTCGAGGACTTGGCTTGGCCGTTCTGGCCATTACTCGTGCTGCTACCGCTGCTACTGGCCCCGAGGCCCGCGACGCCGAGTTTGTCGATGCCGTTCTCGCGCGGCGATGTCGTACCGTTGACCACGGGACTGGTCGGGCAGTCGCTCGCGTCGTCAACCACCAGGTCTTGGTCGCTCTTTTCGCCATCGCTCTGTTTCATCAATTTTTAAAAGGAAAATCGAGCGTTTAGTCATTGTGCCAAATTTGGAAATGCTAGGGCATTTGTTATCATTATGATAGGGATGTGATATTGCAGCAGGAATTATACGTAGCTGGATTCCCACATCTTTTTGAGGAAAATTAAAATGTGGAACTAAAGATACGTAGTCTAGAATGATCGATGATTACACACTCAATATGTTTTTGCAATATAAATTTTTTCTAAGGTTTCAATGTATTATTTGTAATAAAAAAAATTTGTCAATTGCTGCTTGTAACACAGTGATGAACAATATTTTTTTTTTCAAGAAAAACAATCAATTGAAAAGTGAAAACAATTTAGGAAAAAAAAAAAGAGTCAATCCATTTAAATGAATTATTTCAAGTAGTTGTCAATTACAGTAAGCTTCAATCTATAAAACGTATTGAATTTAGGTGTGGAAAAATTTTTTTTTATTTTTCTCAGTCATTTGTTACGCATAGAAATGAATAAAAAAGTATTTACAAATCCATAAAATAATTGCACCCAAGTCTGCACACATGTACTGGCGCGTTACAGTGTCAGGGGACACGCGGTAAAAAAGTGAAAAGTTCATCAAAACGACACTCCGGAGCGTGAGGCGAGAAAAGTCCATATATATACACGCGAACCCGTTTGCGGCGAGATGTACATGTACACGGGAACACCGTCGCAGCGCAAAACTTCAAAGGTCCTTTTCCCATCTGGGAGTACAGCAGTACACTTAGCGCAAAATGCCTTTCCGAGACGACTGCCACCGGCTCTCGCAGCTACTCGTGCAAAAGTCGACGCAGAAGCCTGACAACGCAGTCAGGGGCCACGGGAGCTGTCTCTCCTTCCTCGGCGGGCTTCATTACCCAAATTGCTTTCCGCGAAAATCTCTTAGCTCCCGCCCCGACAATCTCGCTGATTAGAATTAGATGTGCCCAAAGTTTGCGCCTTCCGCTCGGACCTCTTGAGATTTTAATTCATTTCGCAAGGAGCGCCATGCTATACGTGTTCCGCGACGAAATACAACTTTGAGCGTCACCGCGCGGATGGAGCGTACCTTTGGGAAAGTCCTCGGCTGTTTATGATTACACAAGATTTTCGCAGTCGGACTCGACGACGGCGGAAGTTTGCTCGCGGATGAGGGGCTTTTAAACGACGATTCGTAAGAGACGAGCGATGAGGTGGAAGTATATGGGATGGTACTTTGTAATGCGTGTGTGTTCACGTTCATCGTTGAACAACTGAAATCCATCTGATGGAATAAGCTGAGGTATAACCATGTGGATACGGAAGAAAAGTTTTGTTTGAAGTTTTCGCGCCATCAAGAGTGTACATCGAAGTATGCGTTGTACGTCGACTAATAGTAGTAATAATAAAAAAAAAAATAAAAAAAATAGCAAATAATCATGCAAACACGTGCAAGTTCGACACTTGATCCGAGTGCCACTCTGCGGTTGCAACGAGACAACGTCGAAAAATCGAAAGCGATAAAACGGCGCAAGTGCTACCGTAAAAAAAAAAAAAAAAATGATGCAAACGCAATACGAGGTGTGAAGAAAGAAAGAAGGAAGGAAAAAAGATCTGGAAAACCAGCCAGTGACACGAGTATATCGAAAGCAAGATCGCATGTTATGGCACGAGAAAAAAGGGGAAAGGGAAAAGAGAGAAAGAATAAAGCAACAACAATGTAGATGATCAACTCACGTGTCCGAGATCCTTATCATGTTCCTTCTTCATTTTCTTGATGTGAATCGGATGATCGTGGTGGTTTTGCGTGTGGTGGCCGTGATGCGACTCCTGCGGCGAGCGCGGTCTTATGTACTTTTCGCCGGGCGATATCGAGCTCCTCTGTAAGCAGATACGTTTACGCTTCTTTCGATATGCAAGTCTCGTTTATACGTCTCGTGCAGTGTTTCTCGCCAATGCTCATGTGTTTGTGTATAGTCTACCGTATCGCGTGCGCTTGTGTTTCATAATACATACCTACGTAAAGTTATGTAAAATATAAACAGTGGGATTTCGTTTGATTTTTTTTTTTTTTTTTTTTTTTTTTTCTTTCGATCCAAATTTATTATTAATTCTATTGACAAATCAAAACTACAATTCGTATTTTCTTTTTTTTATCATAGCACAGGCAATAGTTATATTATAGCACACGGCATATATAATTCTTGATGAGTAAACTTCATCGAAGCAAACTACGATCGCAACAATAACCCGTTGGTGTAAAATTGCGACTCATCATATGTACGACTAATTAACAATTGCAACGACCATAAAGAGTACGTATACCCTTGCAATTACGGGGAGTGATCGATGTTACGAAACGTCACACCGATGAAAACGCTCATAGTTATTGTCTTTGGGGCAAATATTTCTAATCTCCTCGAAACCCGTACAGCTGCTCTCCTCCCCAATTATCGTCAGCGAGACCCAACATTCGCCAGTATAGGGATACACATGTATATATGCGCGCGCAGCGACCACTGAAAGCAATCCAATCAAGGCCACTCCTGCGAAAGCGAGAGACCGCAGCTGGCGTGGAAACGCGTATAATCGATTGTCGTGAGTATATATATATATAGGTTGTATACACATGTATATATGTATATACGTGCACCGCGTGGGTGTGCGAGTCAAGTGGACAGACGGACACGGTGTCGAGTGGCGATTTCTCGAGCGTCGTTGATAAATTGAGCGGTAAACGCGGGGCGTGTCTCTTTCGAAAGCACATCGGGCACCCATACCTATCTGTCGTCGTGTACTTGTAGCCCCGACACGTGTTTCAGCGAGTGCACGTATTATACATATCGTGCCAGTTGGATTCCAAGCGCGGAGATGATGGTGATTTTATGATGATCGCGTGCGCGGAAAATAATTTAGCTTGAGCGTAGCAGCGGGGAAAAGCCAGCAAAGAAAAGCAAAGGGGGAGGGGGGAGGATGTAAGGGTGTACCGATCTTTGGCCGAGGTGTAATTTGTACCCCGGCAGTAAAGTCTCCATTTGCGGGAGCGCGAGATAAAAAGGAATCGCCGGAACCGCCTCCTTCTCCTGCCCTCGTGAGAAAAACCGCCCGTGAGACGACGGTGTATTGGTATATACGGAGTCGGTGGTGTACTCACGGACTCGGTTGAACGAGAAAATCGAGCAAAAGGAGCTTGGGTACGACCACTATTCTGCCATAGCTCTTTTGTACCCGGGGCTCGATCGCCAGAAGCTGCGGTGTATCGGTTTCGTGTTGGATTCCGGTTCGCTTTTTTTCCCCCTCCTCATTCCGCATTCTTTGTGTTTTTCGAGTAAATCAAGATAAAGTGGACACGAGAAACACGGTATTAGTGATGTGTGTGTGTGTGTGTGTAGGCGTGCGTATCTGTACGAGAGGGGGAGGATCGAAAAATGCGTTAGGAAGAAAAATGCTAATTAAAGAGATTCTTTCATCTTTGGAAGGATATACATATATAACGGCCCGTCGGGGTGTGCGCGAGTGTGCAATTTAATTGCCGTTAACTGTAAAACACGCGATTAACGCACGTTAATCTTTGGACTGCCCATCACGTTTGTGGGACTCTTTTTTTTTTTTTTTCATCGCCAATTTGTATCTCGAGAGAGGTGAATTGAAAAAACCTGTTTCTCAGTGCGGTACAATAAATATCGTGTTCCTAAAATGTACAATGAAAATGAGAGAGAGAATCGCAGAAATGACGCATAATTTGGAACACGACTCTAATTTGGGGAGAGAATGAGCAAGAGGGGCAAAAAGGAAAAAGAGGGTACCAAAAGATTTCTGGAAAGAGCGAGGGGCAGAGCGGTAAAAGGAGAGGGTTAAACAAAAAAAAAAAAAAAAAGGTAGGTCAGACAGGCCCAAAACGAGAAAGAAAGACGGGGGAGGGAAAAAATGAGGAGTAGGTTCTCAGGGAACTGGCGAATAAACAAAGCCAGCCAGCTGGACTCGCTCGGAAGCGTCTGCGAGGGGCATACAGCTCACGTGTAAAAAAGAGAAGCGGAGGAGGAGAGCAAGAGAAATCGAGCAGCAAAAAAGGGCGAGGAGAGAGAGAAGACGCCAGGGGCTTTCGGGAAAGGGCGCGCGTGCGCCGATTTTGCGGACCGGTAATGGGCCGTAATGGAATTCACGAAGCCAGAGGGGCTGTGGGTATACTCCGAAACGCAGGCGCGAGGGAAGCGAAAGAGAGAAAGAGGTGGTTTCTCGAAGATGGGCGCTGCGACTGTGGTGCGACTAAAGTTTTTTTTTTTTTCATCTCTGCTTCGCGGGATGCTGGACGTATCCGTATAATCTCCGTACGGCTGCGAGCTGAGAAAAATCCACGCGACCCGATCAAAGCTCAAAGGCCCTTTCAACGCGGGTCTCTTTCGCGCGTGGATGGGAAGAAGTTCATTAGCAGCCCTAATGGCTCGTAGATGATACGGGCGGCCATCACGCGAGGAGCAGGTTTCCCCGAAAGTAATAATCGCTTTCGATAAATCCTCCTAATATACCTGCACGGACCGCACGGAAGAAATGCGACAAAGTGAAAAAAAAAAAGAAGAAGGGGGGACAAGAGACACCGAGAATCAACGATATTTCCGTGGATGCGGGGTCTATGGGTAAGAGGAAACGAGACAGAGTGGGCGAATGTAAGGGGGCGGTAAGGGAGGTATACACTTACGACCCGCTGATTACAGAGAGACGAGTGTGTGTGAGAGTCCCGAGGGAACGAAAACGAGAGGAGGGAAAAATAAAACGATGCGAGTGCGCGGATCAGATGCGGGAGTGAGGAGGCGATGGGCGTTTTGCGGTGCCCGCGATGATTACAGGCATCTCTCGGCTCGCGAGCCCTGTAATACACCACATACGCTCGCGGGCCCTTTCCTTCCTTTTTTTCTTTTCCTCTTCATTCACGTGCCCCCCCCTTCTCCCTCCCCCTTTTTTCTTCTCTAGGCGTCTCTTTTTCCTCCCTTGTAATGTGCTCCTACAGAGTAGCTCTACACACTACCTGCGCCATCTCGATCTCATTCTTCGTTTCTTTGTCTTCTTGCACAAGTACCTTATACAACCGGCTGCACCCACTTGCTCGGTGCTTTTGTTATACGCTGCTATTTTATTCTTTCGTCTATTTTTTTTTTTTTTNGCCTTAGTTGTGAAAGATCACATACAGCGTCTATAGAAAATTTGCTGTCGACTTGCAAGAGTTTTTTTTTTTTTTTTTTTTTTTTTTTTTTTTTTTTTTTTTTTTTTTTGTTCTCTTTCGTGCTTTTGAATCCTTTCCTGTGTTCGGTGAAAAGTTGTGCAAGCTGATTCGCGGAAACGGAAGGCGTGTTAATTATCAAGCCCTCGTATAGGTAGGGAGATGAAATAGAAGATTAAAATGTCGGTAATACGAGTGTACAGCTTTTTGGTGAGTGACCGATGATGTGAAAAATAAATTAAAAAGAAAAAACAAAAAAAAATAGAAAAAAACAGTAATGAGCGAATGGACGACTTGTGATGGAATTTTTAACACTTTCGTTGTGGTTCAATATTAACTTTTATTTACAAAAATTCATAAAAAAACAAAAAAAAACAAACAACACTTAGTTCGTACAAAAATAAGAGCTATACATACATGCTATATTTCAATAGCAAGTGCGTGTCTGATTACATTTTGGTGAGAGAAAAATTTTATATAAAAAATTTTTACAAAACATAATATTTATTCATTATTCACAAGTCGATATAATGTATCGTTTTGTTATTTTAGCGAGAGTGATTAGGTTGAGTCAAGCCGTTTGATCAATCGCACTACTAGAACCATGCGATCTACGTGAAAAAAAAAAGAGAAAAAAAATGTTAAAAGTGTGTTTCGTAAGAGTTGAGTTTTTTTTTAAAGCTTAATACGGACGATAAAGTATTACTCACGTGTCTTTCGTCGGTCGAACTGAGGCCTGCAACAGAGAAAAACAAAACACATTTGGTTAAAGTCAATTCGTTTTCGGAGCAAAATATTTTTTTTTATAGTAGCACAGAAGCTGATCTGTCACCAGAACGAGAATAAAAAAAAAAAATCTTTTGCAAATCCCGTCTGCGACAAAAGCACGCAGGTATAACGTTGAAAGAGAACTGGTGGGAGATAAAAACTCACGAGCTGAGAGTCGGTGTACGTATACATAAACGATCTCCCCATGCATATTCATGGGCGCTTTTGCCTCAAAAATCGCGCTCGCGTGTTTTACACGACGCTGCGCAAACACACTCGAGCTTCTCCCTCGCCTCGAGGGCGGAATTTATACCTACCCCCTACAGCTTTGGAAAAAAATTTCACCCGAGCGCTCTGTAGTCACCTCGGCTTTCGTTTGTTGGTGCTCGAGTGGTTTTTTTTTTTTTTTTTTTGTTTTTTTTCACCAGGAGATCAAACGTAGCGCTTATGAAGCTCCGGATGAGTATTTTTTTTTTTTTAAAGAGGCAAAATGAAAATTACGCACGCCCACTGCTCCAAATTATTGTGATGAAAAAAAAAAAAAAAGGGTTGTAAGTTCGTAACGAAAAGAGTAGCAACTACCATACGCGTTGAATTTCAAAGCAATGAGAAATAAAAATTCCAAAATTAAAGCAAACTTTAATTGCACTACGGAAAGCTCATCGAAACACGCCTACCTCGTTTTTCCTCCATCACAGCGAGTTACACGATGCACGATTTCAATTTCGATCGTCAAACAGCGGCGCCCTTGCACATTATACGCTTTGGCGCTGCCGTGCGGGCGATTCAATCAAATGGCCCGACAGCTCCATAGATTCCCGGGACTCGGAGGAAAATGAAGGGGAAAATGTACGCGGAAAAAGCTCAGGCGTACGCGAACAAGCACCAAAGAGAAAGGAAAAATCGGTTATTTGCACCGTACCTCTCCGATCCGAAGGGGAGAAAAAGAAATTCCCGCTCAAAGCTCGCAATCTGAAAATTCCATTTTACCCGTACCGATACGCGTGTGGACGTATACATATACGTGAGTAGAGAAAGAGGAGTTGTCCTTTTGCCCGGTGAACGATATATGGGTTAAAAAGCGCGGCAGGATGGGAGGTAGAAAAAAAAAAAACAGCAGCGAGAGAGGGAGGGGGCTCGAAAAATACGATTCTCCCGTGCGGAAGGAGGGAAAGCGCGAGTGGAATGTAAATGCGCGTGGCGCCGCAGCAGTGGTCCCGGAGATCGGGCGGACGAGATTACCCGGTACGTGTGTGCATGCATACGTATATGTGTATCGCCGGGGATATGGGCAGGGTAGAGCCCGACTAATTCACCCTCATCGCTTGATGGAAAAAAAAAAAAAAAAACGAACGGACGGGTGGACAGAAAACACGGGAATGAAAATAAAAAAAGAGGAGAGTCCAAGGGATGGGGGTGAGGCTGTCTCAATTATTTTTATGCGTCTGCCCTGCCCAGAGCAGTACGCCGAACTGTTTCGCGAGCACGGGTCCACCCTCACCTCGTAAACACGCGTGCGTCCAAGCTCACTGCGTTAAATGCAAAAATTGCAAACGATAGAGAAAAGTCGAGGATTATTGCGAGTTCTTTATGCGATGAGGGAATTTGAATTATTTCTTCCGGTGCGAGCACGTATACGCAAGTGC
Source organism: Copidosoma floridanum (assembly GCF_000648655.2). The sequence continues at coordinate 822,275 of NW_019379492.1, forward strand.
GCGGGTCTATGTGGGGGATGTTGTCGAATCGTTGAATTTCAGGGCCAAAAGATGCGAGGGGTGAAAAAAAAAAAAAAAAAAAACGTTAATAAATACAAACTTTTTGTTTCGCGCTAAACAGGTATAAGTGGTGTCTGTTGGTCACGAGGGTATTTCTATCGCGCACCTCGGGAGAGCTAGATTTTCACGCGACAAAGAAACCAACATAATACCGTGCACAAAAAAAAAAAAAAAAAAAAAAAAAAGTAGCAAAAACTCACCTCCGTTGCTCTTTGCGTCGTCGGGCTGGCTGTGGCGTTGCATCTCGGGTTTGCTGAGCATAGACAGTGGGTGCGAGCTCGCGCTCCCGGGCGTCGGTGGAGCACCCGGAAGCCCCAAGCCGAGAAGAGCGGCCGACGCTGACGTCGGTACTTGAAGGCCACCTGATGGCCCCAGGGGTGGTAAACCCGGAAGCGACGCGTGAGGGTTCATCGCCGCTCCCGGGGGTAGCTGCTGCACTCGCATCTGCTGGAGCAGACCCGGAATATCTGGACGCTGTTGCTGGAAAGTGGATAGTTTTTCAATTTGTCTTGTTTTTTACCCCCCATTTGCGTTCTCGCGAATACGCGTTGGTTAAAATAATGTAGTATGCCATTTATCAAGACACATACCGACTTGTAATTACTTTCTTTTTTCGCGTTTTTTCAAGTTAGTCCAAAAACGCGTCGAGTACAAAAAAAAAAAAAAAAAAAAAACTGACTCGAAAATGCTGCATACGTATACGTGTACGTCACAGAGCCGAGATTTCCCGAACCGCGCATTCGTCTCTCCTTTCGCGTTGTCAGTGATGAAAACGAAGAGGATTCTTCGGAAGCGAGTGCAAGCAAACACATACTGCACATATATATGTATAAATGTAAGCTCGTGAGTTTGTAAATCATTCAAATACCGGACCCACACGCACGCTGGAGTCGCTGCGTCTGGAATACCTAATGGAGCTGCAGTGCCGATGTATGCAATCCAGAGGAGGAAGAGCGAGCGAAGGTAGAAAAAGATGGAAATGCGCTCCGAGTTGTGTGTGTGTGTGCAAAAGAAGGAGAAGTTTCAGCGGACTCGCAATCGCTCGTCTTTTTTTTTTTTTTTTTTTTTCCTCCACTCGGCAACGTATTCCGACGTGCAAATCGAGGGCTCTCCTCCTTTGTGCCGTACAGACACGTGCTAATTATGCATAATGTACGCTACAGTCACTCCCGAGAAAGTACTTTTTCAACACCCACTTTCCATCCCATTCTCGCGGTAAAGTCCGTACTCTCCAAATATTTCGTTACATTCCATAAATAGGATGATACACTCGTAGAGGTACATACACGCGTCGCCGAGGTGAGCTTTTCATGGTAATTTATTCTTTTATCGCGCTTTAGTTTGCACAACGTTATACACGCTCACCTCTTTTCGCGCTACACGTATATGCTCGTATTGTTTCCGAAAATACCAAATGTTTATTCATCCACGGTAATACCCTCGCTTTAAATACGAGGCAGCTGCCGACCTCGATATTCATTCGACTCTCCTCAAATGGGATACTTTGCACCTTCGATCATCATACGTGTATTTTTGCACGCCACTGTACGCGTGCATCCATTGCACGCGCGTGTAAATTAGTTTCGAGCTCGTTAAACCGCGTCCACGACGAAGCGACGCCGCACGAAACTCGAGATGACGCATCTTCCGTCCGATATGATTTCCAGCTACAGTAGCTTGCCTAAAAATAGATCATGAACTGTCGAGCCGTAATCCGTGTATACAGTGGCTGTTTGGAAAGGGGACGCGCGCAGTAGGGGATGGAAAAAACGAAGCCTCGTAAATTATCCACGCGCCGCCCCTAATCTGTTACGAACGACCTCAGAGAGTCGCTGTTGTTCCCTTTCTCATTCCCGACAACTTTGTCATCCGTGCGTGCGTGTGTGTATGTATACCCGTGTACGCCCATAGTAGGTATATGAAAAAAAAAAAAAAAAAAAATGTAAAAGCAGTGACTGCAACGTAAAAGCGGGAGAAAATCAACGTCGACGCTTACGCTGTAGACAAACGCGGGGAGATGGGAGACACCCCTGTGTACAATGTATACATCGGTGAAAGCACCGAGTAGCGGGTACGATGCGTATATATATAGAAGCGTAGATTGACAATCGTCGATTCGCCGAGGCGTGAAACCCCTCGCGCCCGAGACGCAGCGCACTCGACGGGTGTTTTTCGTCTCCCTCCCCTTTTTTCCACCCCGAAATCATCCCCTACGCATACACGCACGTATCACGTGTACAACGCTTGCCAAACGAAAGATACGACTGATGTGGCTGCGTGACAAACGATAAACTCGTTATTATGCGCGAGAGCGCGCGCTCGTGTGTGTATAATATACCGATGGGTTCTCGTACAACGTGCATCTCTTTCCTTACATCGGGGACTTCACTTGGCTCTGTTTTTAGGTATATATGTGTTACCGTGCCAAGTCCAGGGGTGGTCTCTTTGCGTATATGTACCGTTGGCCCACTCCTCCCCCTATTGTGTGTCGCAGCGTGACTGTACGGCCATATACGTACTTATTGTAACGCCGGGGGTTTTATTGGGTGGAAGGAACGAGTGGGTTAAGTTTAATTTTTTTTTTTTTTTTTTTTCCTCGATTTGAGAGCTCGCTCGAGCGAACACTGTTGATGGTAGAACATGTTTTCAAGGACCATAGTACTCGAAACGCGAAACGCTAGAAAAGCGAGCACAATACCCTAATGTAATAGGGCAACAGCAAAGCTACATTGAATGTCCAAATCTGCATATTCTGACTCATCTTGAGGAATACGAGTTTTTATTGATTTTTTTTTCTCTCCTACAAATACCCTTCACGTATTTTCTGGAAATCGAAAATTGGTGATGCAATGAGACAGTGTGGACGCAGCTATCGTGGTTTCAGTGTCCTAAATAGTTAAGCACCATCGTCACGTGAGTTCAAACCTGTTCTATAAAAAAAAAAAAAAAAAAAAAAAAAAAAAAANAAAAAAAAAAAAAAAAAAAAAAAAAAAAAAAAAAAAAAAAACCCACGCCATACCAACACTCTAAGAGTAAACTTCAACTACAAGAACCATACAAAGTATTACCTGTATTACAGTTGACAGGCCGCCAAGCACAAATGACTCCCGATTGTTTGACGCGCTATACCTTACTGCAAGATCGTAACATACACAATGTCACGTAGAACGCTCATAATTCGCTCTCAGCGCACTGCTAATACTCGCATACATACGCAGCTTTTATTATTACACGCGCTCTCGCTGCTCGCATTAGACGGGAAATCGGGCTCTGTATTATTCTCTTGTGGGGTTGGGGAAGGGGAAGAGACACCCTACGCTATTTTTTCAGCTCCCTGTGTATACACCGCTACTCCTCTGATGTTCCTTTTTTTGAGGAGGGGGGGGAAGTTGTCTAGCCATGCGTGCCTTCCTTCCCTCCGTGCACGGGGTGCGTGAGGGGGACACACAATTGGCAGGGGGAAACGTGTGAGCGCATAATACGCACCTTTACCCACTGCCGTTGCAACTTTCTCTCTTTCTCCGCGTAATTTATCGTAATAGCCCTCCTTTTCTCGCATTTAGTCCTGTTAGAGGACCCACTTTTTGAAACGGGTGCTGTAGTCAGAAACTATCCATACATACGTATTATATAGGAACAATTTTATTACACTATATCACGCAGAGTCCCGGTAATCGAATCATAAACGAACCGTAGGAGAGAGAGAGAGAGAGAGAGAGAGGTGCGGATGATGGAAGGAAAACAGACAATCGACGAGCTGCGTGGCAAAACCCTTTCTTTTTCAATGCACCCAAACTTATTTTTCCCCTTCCAATGCGTCAGCGCTCTCTCACAATATTATCCCCTTTCCCCCCTTCTTACTCCACTCTTCGGTATAATATACAATGATGTACGTACATATATAAGTATTCATGCGAGCATCTGTTTCTCATTCACAGCTTTTATAAATAAGTGTACGTGTTGTGTGTCCACAGAAACCGAGCCGTGAAAAATTATCCTCGCCTTTCCCGCGGCCAGACCGGAGATTCATGGATGGAAAACAAACAGGCTGTCGTTCTCTTGACGTATGGTAAGTACACTTGCTGTATGGATTTACGCGTTAAAAAAAAAACGTAGTAGTCCCCAAACGGGACGCTGAGAACACCGGTGGATGACCTTATGGGAGGGTATGCGCGACGACGGCGATGCAGAGAAAAAAACGCGAGTCGCGCCCCGGATGTGCGTAAGATCGTTCGCGCCGAATGGAGAATAATCGGCCGAGCGAGGGAACGAAGGGGGATGAAGGTAATCGCGACAATGGCAGGGTCGTGCCGGCTTGTTGTGCACTTGTGAGTGAACAGGCATACGAGTCCCTTTCCCCATCCCTCTGATGATCGTTCAAATGTATCGTATATGTATGTATACACTTTTATTGTACTCGATGCGGGCTGGCAATGAGCCCACAGCACGGTGCGAAAGCAACCGATTAGCCCGACCTTTGAAGGAATTGTAATTCAGGCTTGAGGAATTAATTAGCCGTCAGGGACTTTTTTCTCTTTTTTTTTTTTCTTTCCCACTGAAATACGAGGTGGCAACTCGATACAACTCGATCGTGCGCACAGCTGCATGAATACCGGGGAAGTGTATGTTATTATTGGGCACAATGAATCGGGTCGCACAAACACCGAGGATGAGAGAAGGAAGGAGGCAAGTTTGGAAGAGGTAAACTCAAACACCATCTCTCTCTCTCTCTCTGTCTTCGCAGTAGTCGGTTCAGCGTTATTAAACGAAATATTGATTCAAGTCCTTGTTTACCAATGTAATGCATATTCATGGGCTGGCGTGGCTCAACTATACTTCCCCTTTTCGGTAAACCTACCCCTCGTTGTTGTTCCTCCTCCGCGCTACTGCGCTTGGATCCGCTAGTTTCTGTCTCCGAAGGTTACACACACCAACAACCCTGTTCGTGTTATACCCTATACTCTGCACCGTATAGTTCTACACCACCTACTACCCGTACAAAATAGGTTCTTATGATTTTTCGACACAAGCTTAAGTATACTTCTTTTTTTTTTCGTCACTCGCCGCACGAATCACTAATTCATCAGAGTCTCGTTTAATCGGCCGGGGGCGTATTCAGGTAGCATCACACGGCTCAGAGGAGCACATTAAGTCGACGCACACGCCGGTAGTCACGTTCGGGACAACGTCTGGCACGTGCATATACAATATCCAATAAGTAAAAATCCTACCCGCGGAAGGGCAAACTTCACGCAATCAGCTCTCGTTGTATCGATAATCGATTGCGATCACTGGCAACGATGTAGCTGTATTCGCGTGTACACGACAAAAAAAAAACAGACGGACGGTCATTCAAAGTCCTCGACGAGGAGCACGTTATAAGCATCAGCTTCAACCCGATCGCCTGATTTGCCCTTCGTCTGGCTCCCCTTGACGCTCGACTCTCGATCGAGCCAACAACACAATTATATCATCCACCCCCTTCCATTGGGCCACGCGTTCGGCTAACGTACCGCTCCCCTGACTCCATATACGCGGCATCCACTGCCCGTGTATACCTCGGTATACATGAGCATAATGCGCAACACGTGTAGGTATATAGCAGCACTGGTATAGGAGCGCGTAATCCCCCGGTTGGGCTATATAATGCCCGCGCGCGTGCTTGCCGAGTGCCGTCTTACACAAGTATTGTATATATATATACCTACACAGCTGTGCCGTGTAAGCTCGGCTGATACGCACGGGGGGGTATTATATACAAGGTACAGCTTTTGGGACGAGTAAACTCGCTCTGGTTGTTTATGTTTCGTATACGTTAAGTGAAAAGTAGGAGGGGACTTTGGGGGTAGGTTTGAGTTTAATCGTCGAGGGGGTGCGAATTCGGGGGCTCGGCTGATGATTCATCATCCCAAATTCACGAACAACCTGTTCTCCGGCTGTATACGTATCAGCTCTAAACGCGGTTTGGCAAAATCGGCCGAAAATATATATAACCCCGACGTTTCAATTCATCGCGACCGCGCGCCAAAGCAGACGCGGATCATCCATCTCGAGCACGCGGCAGAGATACAACACGATGAACGCATAGAGCTCATCCGGTGGGGTGTATTATATATACACGCCGCGCGGAAACTCGAGCCTGACGGCTATCAAAACGCCGTCAAGGCTCTCTCTCTCTCTCTCACGGGAGTGTAAGATCTTTCGAGCGCGGCTGAAGCCTATGTGGTAGGTATTTATAACTCGCGTATACGTGGGTGGATGCGGTCGCGTTAATTCGCCTGACGGGAAGCCGACACCTTGGCAGCCGACATTGTGAGAGGGTCTACTTGTACGCAAGACCATGCAATGCATATGTATAAATATATAGGGAGGGAAAGAGAGAGGACGCATAGTGTGCACGCCTCTTAATAGAGTCATTAGACGCGGTGCGAGGATCTTACGGACGGGACGAGCAGGAGATTGGCCGCGATATTGTTTTTACTCGGGTCGCGTGGGAAATTGTTTTCCGGAGACTGATTGGCTTGATTGCGGTGCCGCTGCTGTGCGTGCGGGTCTACTTTATGAGCGACGACTGAAATTTGCCCAATTATCGTTGCGCCCGACTTGCTGTTGTACGCAAGCTAAAAACGGAAGGTGAGCGCGGGTGTGAGTTCTTAAGACTGTGCATGTATCTTCGATGTTCACCGATTGATTGTCGTTATTGAGAGATACGTGTGAATCGTACACTTGATGGCTCTTTTATTGCACCACAATGTGAGAATACAAAGAAAAAAGAAAAAAAAAAAATAGTTTCCGTACCTACGACCAAGGCCGCGTTCCCTCGTATCTTCTTTCTTATTTACAACAATCAAAATCGATCGCGACGACGTGTATTATTTAACGCATACGTTCATTATGGGCGCACGTGTGAGTGTGTATAATTAATCGGATTGGCTTGCCGTGTCTATGTAACATACTACACGTGTAATTAGATCCACGCGGTGACGTCGTGCAATTTTTATCCTCCGTTGCACGGGTGATGGAAAAACACAAGCGGGTATACCTATTTTGTATCGTAATACAATGTTTCCACGCGTATGTGATAACCGTGTGGTATTTTGATTACTGTTTCAACCGACAAAGTTAATTGCACGTGCACCCTTTTTTTCACTCGCTATACGTTTTCAATTTCTGTGTAAAGGTATATATACATTCATGTTTATTTACGCAACCCCTGGTTATTGAAAAATAAATGCGAGCGCGAACAGTGTTTAATTAACGGGAGATAACATCGATGGCAAACCGAGCAGTCGCTACGCTTTAAAAAAAAAAAAAAAAAATGTTCATCGATGGAAAAAACTAATTGAAAAAAAAAAAAGAGCGCTGGTACGCTGAACCGCAAACTCGCGCCGAAAGTATAATACAATATTGCATTATCAGCAAACGCGTTGGCTCGCCGGGCGCGTGTACAGTAAAATTCATTGCTCGCGAACGTATGTGCATCCAAAAGGCTCGCGTTATCGCACACACGTGCGTGTATACGTAATGTACGTGTATGCGAGAGGTTATAATATCTGGATACTCGATCGCGCGGATTTTATAACGCAACGGGGCGAGCCTCCCGCGTGTTAAATTCTTCCCCGGAATCGGGCACGTAAATAAATAAATCCCCCCCCTACGCACTGGGTGTGAGCTCGCGCTTCGCGTATATGGTAACGCGATATGCTCCGTCGGGTGTGCTTGGATGCAAGAGTTTTTTTTTTTTTTTTTTTTTTTTTCTCCATGTACCCACCCATCGATTATTTTCGTGAGACTTCACTTCGTTTTGTATTCACTTGAGGCTCTGGCATTGAATTGTTGGAAAATATATGTAAAACTGGTTTCATAAATCTTGATTAGAGCAACTTCACGAGTCACCTATCCGATTCTGTAAGTTAAAATGATCGGGGGTCCCCCTCGAAATACCGGACTAGACGGCAAAATCAAGATCGACGAACAAGCCCATCGATACGCAGCCACGCCCATAATAATCATACTTAATCCGCACGAAGTGAGTGTCTAATAGAGACGTGTACATTATATCTATATACAACAAAAGCGAGGAGTAAAAGACGAAGGAAGCGAGACGGAACGGTAAGTATTCCCGTCGCGTCTGTCGGCGGCTCGGAACTCAATTATGCACAAGCGAGAGAGAGGAGCGACGCGCGCGAATGCCAATTCCGCGCCGTACCTATCCCTGGCTGTACTCCGCTCGTACGTATATAGACTGCGAAATAAGGCAGGAAAATGAGCGAGAGACCCGAGACTTATACCGATGAAGCGAATTATAAATAATGGTATACGCGTACACATACATTGTACGGGTAATGATAGAACGCGCGAATGGATTTTAGATGTTGGTTTATTATTATTTTTTTTTCTTTCGTGTCGAGGATATACTTGTGTCTTTATTGTTGTGCGGCTCTTTCTAGCGTTTTACGGTAATAATATGGGTACAGGCTGGAATTTGACTGCTCGGCGTTAGACATGGATCGTTTGACTGCACCGCCGTACCAAAGCGCGTAATATCAGGGCTGTGAAAGTAGGTTACAAAACACCGTGTATGCATGCATTATACAAAATAACGTGTCCGTAGACGAAGCTTTTTACGAGCTTTTAACGGCGCTTTAATTTACCACCGGCCATGTGTGTCCTGTGCGCGTTTAACGGCTCCGAGCTATAAACAATGTCGTAATTTTAATTACGCGCGCTCGAGCTTTGATGATGATGGTATATTATACGTGTGCACGTATATTTATATACCGTACGGGAGATTATCGATTCGAAAGTTTGTGCTAAGCCGATGAATTATTTAGCGGCCGGAGCGAGGAAGAAAAAGACCTCCGTCGCTGGAGTCGTCGACCCCTTGGTTTATTAATTATAATCGAATAGTTATGAGCTCCCATTGATTATTGGTGACGGGCACCGATGAGACTGACCGAAATAATTCTCGCGCTAATGATTGACGATTTTAAGAGCGTACGGTTTAACAGGATGCCACCCGAGGCTCGAGGTTTTGAAAATTCATTCGCGAAGGACCGGAAAGCACGCGGTGAATCTTTTTTTAGTTCCGCCAACAGCCATCATAATATCTGGGTGTGTTTGTTCACGAAAGTGGTATTTTCGGGTAATGGATACGTCCGCTTTTCGCGTCTCGAGTGAATGTATTATTCCTCAGAGTTGGCTTTTTTGGGTACAGATGACAAAATACGTATAATGTTTCTTTTTTTTTTTTTTTCAGTTCTGAGGTTTTTTTTTTTTTTTTTTTTTTTTTTATTAGCGGATACAGAAAGTCAATAAAGTTGGTGGTTAAATTTCAAATCGGTAAATGTCTCAATGTACGTGGCAATTTTGATGAAAAAAACACATTGATTTTTACCAACACATGTTTATAATGTATTTTTAAACGAGAAAAATCGTGTGATTATCTTCAAAACTCACCCCAACGATCGAATTGAGCTCCGTCATTGTGACCTGTTTCGCTCTGTCGACGGCGGTGGCAACCTGCTGCTGGTGCTCTTGAGACAGGAACGGCAGTATTTGTGCGATGATGGCGTTCAGTCGTTTCGATATTTCCGTCTGGAAAAACAAACCCAATGGATGCATTTTTTATAGTTAAGGGGGATAAACTGTTGAAAATAAAAAATACGGTTAAAAAAAAGAAGAAAAAAAATAGGTGGAACCAGTTAAACATGAAATAATTTTGTAAATCTCTGAACGAAATATTCTATTACAGGTAAAGACCTTAAATCATTTGAGCTTTGTCGATTCGCCAAAGTAAACGTAAAACGTACACACGTTTCTTTGAAATCGTGAAAATTTACTCTCTCTCACACACATATACTTATAACGCGAGTGAAAACAAACAACGATCGATCAACCATCACCGCAAAAAAATGGAATCATAAAACTCTTTGACTGAGGGGCTATAGCTCGCGAACACGTTTCCATAAGTATTTTTCCAGCGTCGCAGTCACTGCTTTGACGTCAGAGAGGGGATATAAGCTCAGGGCACTTCCGGCGCTCGAGTCGATAAACATAATACGTGAGCTGCGTTTGATGATCGATGATAAATGTATAGTGGTCGGACGTTGATGGTATAGACGAACCGTGGATGCATAAATATATCATCACCATTTCATGTATGTTGCATGTGTCAACAGCACCGGAGGGTATACGTGCAGTGCGAGGTGAGACCGAGAGCTATATGTTAATATATACCTATGTGTGGATATAATATACGTCATAATGTTACACGAACAGTGGCTATGAGCTGATGTGCTTATTAAAAGTAATAGTGGAAAAAGCGACAAAAGAGTTACTATAAATGGTTTAAAAAAGATTCGATAGTTGTTTGGTTAGTTGTTGGGTATACTTTTGAAACCTTGCTCCAGTTGAACGGTAGTTTTTGTGTGGTTCGTGTCCAATAAAAGCGACTTTAAATGTTGAGTTTTATTTCATCTCCGCGTTTGCTTACGGTTGGTAGTTTTTGTACTCGTATTTTATTTTTCAAATAATAAAAAGGGCGTTTTTATTAGCTCTTGGTGAGCAAAGATATTCTATTCTAGAATAAATTGCGCAAAGCTTATAAAAAGTACGTACAATATAATTAGGTTGTGTTATGAAACCATAAAGTAGAAGCAAATAATGTTTTTTCAGTTTATTATGTAATATCAGTTGAAAACCTCAATGTCAACAAAAATAATGGGACCATGTGTATAGGCTTTGTCTTAATTTCGTTTGAAGCGGATGGTAAAAATAATTTTGTTCCAAGAGTGGTATTCGATATTTAAATAAAAGATCATCCGCCTGTTATTATTGCGAAAGACGTGTAATACAATGTATACAAACGATGAGTAACGATCACGCGTGTGTATCCGCCTGTCAGCGAAACAATCTTCTATATTTTCACGCGCTTGTACGCACCAACTCAGCCCGCAAAGCTCCCGCTCTCTCTCTCGTTGGCTAAACTACACATACGCATGACAGGCACGGTCAAAAAGCTCGAGCGAAAATACAAAAAGCCCCCCCTCGCTTGCACAAAAACACACGTCCGCCCAACGCGTTATAGCAGAGTGCGGAGAACCTCTTTGACGACGCGTCCCAAATTCTCGACGCCCGCCATCAGTATAGTGAGAGAAAACTACAGCTCGTTTATTTAACAATAACATTACATGTACGCGTGCACGTGCATCAGAATGGCGTATTTGGCCATACACCGATACCGATTGGGATTCTAATTCTCGATGTACCCACTGTCTATTACATCCTCGGATGAGGCTTTAAAATTACCAGGGGGAATTAACGGCACGTATCGGTACGTCAGCCGAGACGTAAACAGATTAGTTTTATTTTTCTTCCACGGGGTATCGTCTGAAAATAGTACTACGAAGCTGAGGAAATATCCTAAAGTTTCACCGATTTCCGCGTACATTCGCACGTCAGCAGGTGGATTGCAAAAAAAAACATCCTCCATAATTATACGGACCTTATTTTAGTATACGTGTAATATGGTATGCAGTCGTCGGATGTACGTGAGCGCTTATCGCATGTGATGTACGACTAAAAAAGTATTTCATCGTGAAGTGGGTAAGCTTGTGTTATTAAGTGATCCGCTTGCAGAGGATGGGGAAAAAAAACGAGAACGGGAGTAAGTAAGTACACCCACACTCGTGTCGTTTCGGAAAAAAAAAAAAAAAAAAAAAAACTTAAGGGATTGTGCGTCTGAACACAAACATCCACACACTCTGGCGCGCACATGTATACACAAACTCGATCTTCTTATTTTGGTATTAGAGTGCGTGGGATGAGTCAGGAATGGAGCGTATACCGGGGGGAGGCACAGTGTTTGCTTTCTGCCGCGGGGGAGGCACTAAAACCGCGTGTCAACATGTTAACTCCTCCTTTGCTGCTCCGTCTTTTTCTTTTTCTTTTTTTTTCTCCCCCTTCACGCGCCAATTTTATCTGGTTTTTTGCCCCCTCTGGTCTCCTCGTAAGTGCGTACGCGCAAAGAACATGATGCCAGCGTCGAGCCGACAAGTGTAGGACTGACGCTCGGATCGTGTTTCTTTCTTTCTTTCTTTCTTTCTCTCTCATCGCTCTTAAATACCGACGACTTGTTAACAATCTCAATTCAACTCGGCCCTGTGGTGTGGAATTTTTTTTTTTTTTTTCTGTTTTTTCCTTTTGGTAGTACAAGCACGCGTTTGGGACTTTACAGCGTTTGCCGATGCTCGTCCCATCCCATCATAAATAAGTATATATTTTTGTTTGATTGTGTTTGCCTACCCCCTGATCGACGTAAATTAAATCTTTCTCTCGCGATTATTTCGGATTGCGTTTAAAAATAAATCGCTTCGAGTACGCAAAAACGTTTGGCTGCTGTATCCACTGGAGCGAGATAATTTATTTATTTACTTGTTTTAAAGGATATATTTTATACTTGAGTATTTTTATTCTCGGTTGCCGATAAAAAGAAGAAAAAATAATGAATCATACTTTGTCTATACAGTTTACGATTCGATGCGATTGAAAATTAATTAATATTGAGTAATCAAAACGATGATACGTAAAATAAATATTTGCGAGGATTCGCTAAAAGTTATTTCAATTCGAACGGGCTTTATCTTTCGTGTATCATCCATTGTTTTTTTATTCTTCTTCGATAATCATTTTCTCCATGAAGTACGGCATTTATTATTAATCTGCACGAATTTGGATAATCACGCAACTCCGCATAATAGCGTGTTTAACGAGTAAACGCGAAACCGACAGCAACGATTATTGCGGCATTTATTTACTCAGTCTTTCGCTCATCCGCGGGCTTCGCGCTAAATTCACGCGATGAAAGAACCGTCTTGGCGCGTCTGAAAATTTTTCACGCCCGTTTCAATTTACCGAGCAAACAAAGCGTTTTTGTATTATTCCAAGCGTGTATTGTACGATTCACGTGCACGACAAAAGACAACTTTCGAGCTCAATCGGGTATGCAAACAATAACATAACATACACCACATTTATATGTTGGAGCAGGCATACTTTTTCTTCTCTTATCGCCTTTTTTTGTTAAACAAACCCAAATCGAATGCAGAAAATTGGGCGATTCGACGATAAATTATCCTCGCATCGTTTTAATGCTCGGGGAAAACAAAAAAATCAACAATTCTCAATTTTTGCCCTGATAAGCTTTAAATTCGCGCAAAACCGACAAACAGCTTCGTGTACAGCCCCGCAAGTTACCCTATATCTTTGGTTCATCAAAAGTTGAAGAACAGCTAGGGAAGACCAGTAGGAAGGTACCCGTACAAGAGCCCGACAATCGAGACGAGGAGGCTCCGAATGTTTGCTCTGCTGCGTCGTCTTCCTTCGGCTCACTCGAAACGCTCAAATACCTTAGGCAAACATTTTCAGTGGGAGAGGGGCTATATATATATTAGACTTATGAGCTGTAGCACGAAAAAATCGTGCCTTACGTGTGATATGGAAGAAAGGAGCTGATTTTTTTTCTAGAGACTTTTCGTGTTCGTCCATTTTTCAACGTCTTCTCGTCACTATGAATAAATCTCGATTCCTCGACTTTACAGTAATCGCGAAGCATCCGATAAAAAGGACTGGCGATCAAAATAAATCATCGTGCTTGGGTTTTCCGACACGCCGAAATCTACCCGAAAAACACGCGCTTTCCCGAGTATTTCCGAACCTCGAGTCAGCTGTCAACGGTTATTTGGGCTCGTCCCGTCTCCCACCAAGAGCAGAAGAAGAAGAAGAGCTTAAAATACAAGACTCGTGTATTTTTCAACACACATCCAAACACGCAGCTGTACAATAAAACCATTGATTCGGCGCGTACGAGTATGCCCCTAAAAAAAAAAAAAAAAAAATAGCCCACAATAAAACACCCGAGCCGTTGATTTTCCCCGCTAAGCGCACACTTTACGAGTCGTCATTCGTGACCCGAGGCCTTGTCGTTTCTTTATCTTCAAGTAGGAATAAGGCGCTCGTTCTTCTTCTTCTCTTTTTTTTTTTTTTTTTTTTTTTCCCTTCCAACAACGAACAAGCCAACACGCACGTGTTTTTTCGACGGCCCCATGCCGAAGAGGAAGAAAACGAGAGAAGGGATGTAGAGAGAGGAGAACGCCTCCCGTGTGCCGTGTAATAATATATTTCTGTCCCGGGCCATTTGCGCCCGGCGAGATGAGAGGGAGGGAGGGGGACGTAAAAAAAGCAAACAGAAACCGAAAATACACGGCGCGCCGGGCAATTTGGGCGTAACTCGGATTCCGCTTCGACGCCGCGGGCTACGCGGTGGGCTCACTCACGGTAGGTTGTGTTTTTCGGCGCTGCCTCTCTTTCTTTTTTTCTTTTTCTTTTTTTTTTTTTTTTCACGCGATCGTGAGAATTTTCGTCCGAACGATAAATAATCTAGTACGAAAATCGATGCTCCCCTCGAGTTCCTGTTTCGTTTGACACATTTTTGTGTATCATAATGATACACATTTGGTTTCGTTTCGACGCTTGACGACCCCCTCCGACTATACTAATAGCCACGTGTCTCCCTGACGAATCAAAGCGCAAAGTCAAATGAAATTATCATAATGACTCGTTAAAAAGCCACCGAGTGCTTTTACTGTCCATAGCACTGTCAAAGGCAGCAACCAAGTGACGAGAGGGGGTGGGCGTATATAATTACGATTGCGCTTCGAAACGATGTTTTTATACGCGCGTTTAATATTTTAGGAGCTATTCTAATTGGAGTAGGCCTAAGTGGCAGGTGTGTGTGCGTATGTAAAGGTACGTGGGTGCCAGGCGTCGCTCGCCGCGCCCATTACTCGCGAGGAGAACTATACATACGCCGGGTTGGTCGTCAAAGTCATTAAGCTCGTGTACAACGCGCTATTCGCCGTCTTGAGAGCAAAGATTACACTTGGAACGAGTGATGGAGATTTCGCTGAGTGGACATGAGGGGAGCCAGGGATCTTACGCACTTAACGAGAGGCTCGGAAAATAATATCTCGTGATGCAGGAGGGGGGCTTTGATTTTTGTTTTTCTTGTTTTTTTTACCCATACTCTTGAGCTTGTTTTTCTCCCTTCGTTTTCTGGTGAGTGTCGAGTGTTTTTTCTTTTTTTTTCTCGAAAACTATATTTACGAACACGCTCTGATTCGAATTTTTCTTTATTTTTCGACTGTTTATTTATATTTCACGAATGAAACCGCGAAGGAAAGCAAATACATGATTCCACGACGGCTGATGAAAAATGTTTGAAAAACACTTAGCCACGGTATTGTTTACTTTTTCATTTCTCAACTCTTACAGTTTAATCGGTTCTTCGTCGTTATTATTATCGAGAAAAATAAGCACTTTTGTTTACAAACTCTCGTAATACTGTGTTTTACATCAATGGATGGACAAACAATCAATCGTACAGCTCGTCATTTCTGTCGAGCAAACTTTGCTTCGCAATCGTATTCATAAACACCTTGACATTCGCGACACATGTAGTTAAATACATAAAATATAATTACCTGTTTGTGCATCTCGACGTTCAGACCGTATGACATCTCGTAATACTGAAACAGAGAGAAAAAACAAATCAGATAGCAATAATTTTTTATCCCACTAAAATACAATACAGCGAAACGTAACCCAAACAAAAAAAAAGACTCGTCGAAATCGCTGTAATGAAACGACAACAGTATAATACAACGTAGCATCAACGGGCCAAAAGTTACACGAAGGAAAGTTGATTTAACGGGCCATTAGTCCGGTAATAACCCTCCTGTTCTCCACTCGAATAAGTTGCGTTACACTTGCGACGAGAGCTTGCACTGTGCACGGGCTCTGCATGTAGGTATATATATTACACAGTGCAAGGCACGAGGAGAAAAAGGAAAGGAGGAAATCGAAGATCGAGTTATGACAATTATTCGAGGATAGCAGTACAGGGGCAAGACCGGAGGATCGGTTTCAATTACCGTCCGCCCCTTTTTTTTTTTTTTTTTTTGTTTGCTCCACTCGAGTAAACATGATTAATGGCCCCCTCTCCCGGTCTCGAGTGCTGTGATTGCGCGGAAACACGATTCCTCGCGGGAGGAGCGATGAGTTTTGCATTAGCGATGTAAAATCGATATGGGGGCGGATGGGGTAAATTGAGAGGCGTCTGCCGGTATACTCGCGCAAATTGAGCGGGTGGGGTGAAAAATAATTTCCGCCCCCGCCATTAGCGCCCTCGCTGTTCCCTCCCCTTCGCCTCTCTCTAGTCCGATCGATCGAGCCTTGTTTGCGACCTTCGCCCCGAAATCTTGAGAGCCACGTACACACGAGACGGGGTAAGTGAGTGCTGTTCCCTTTCGACGTGTCTCCCATAAATTACTCAGCTCGCACTAATCGACAATAACACGCGCGCGAGACAATTACTTGGCAGTGGCGCTACTGGGTAAATAAAGCACCATTACCACGAGACACGATGAGGCAAATCACGTTGGCAATTGACGCGGGAGCCTCGAAATTCTCTCTCGAGAGATGACGGTACATTCGTTGTATGCTTACATCAAAAGGGGTTGGGTTATGCACAATCTCTTACTGTATAAATACCGGGTGATCAGATACGCCAAGGCGGCGAACGAGTAATATGGGACGGAGAGGAGCAATCGGGTTTAATCTGCCGGCGTACGATTGTACGGAGAACCCGGGAATCCATTGGCCCCCACGCTCGTCTCCTCTTCTCCGATAAATCTTTGACTCATCCTTGCTCCGTCTGTCTTTGGCGCTGCTACTACCACTTGTGCATATGGGTGTACCAATGATGACGACGCGATGGAGGGCGGAATCGTGATTAATCGCGTTTAAACTAGTCGCCTCTTCGCGTCGATTAAAGCGTGCCACCGCAACGGTTGTATAGCTCGTGCTATCGAGGGGCAAGGGCACAACCACCATCGTCATCGTGGTACATGTTGTGATTAAGCTGGTGATACCCAAGTGGCACGGTAGACCGAGAAATACGTTCAGCTCTTTATTTTTATCGACTTTTTTTATTCATCTATACATTCATAACCGAGCCACTATTAGCTACAATTCGTGTCCTCGATGAGAACAATCATCAGGGGTGAGGATGGAGTTTGAGGTCCAAGAGGACTGAAATCAATGCGTTGGGTAACAATTATACTCGTAAACGTAAAATTCACAGGAAAAATCTTTTTAAAAATGAACGACGACAGTAAGTTGTAGTAAGTAGGTATACTCTGTAGGATTGGGGGAAAAAAAGGCCCATATGTCCCCGGTGTAGGACAAAGGGATCGCGTGAATGCTGCACGGCGTGCAAGCGATTCTATCTCGATTGCCATGCAGTCGTTGCATGAAAAAAAAAAAAAGACACCGATTGAATCGAGAGGTACCGCGGCCGAGAGTTCATGTAATGGCAAACACGAGCACCGGCCCTGTGTGTTTATATACGCGTGTGTATGCAAATACAGGCACGAAGAGCTCATTGTGCAATTACTCCCCCACTCCATCTCTGTATATCTACTGCTCTCCGCGAGAGAATAATAACTGTTGCTGCTCGCCCATTTGGCGAGAAATTCCCATGCACGGAACAGAGAGGGAAAGATATATATATACCGATACACAGTAGCTGCAGCATACTTGTTCGCTCCTCTGTGTGGGTACCCATACACACATATATATATATGTAGGTGCCGGCACGTACGTAAGTAGTGGGACGGTAAAGAGGATGCAATTAATGTTAAAGAGCCCGAGACAAGATGACTATAAGTGCGCTCCGCTGGGTCTGTTACCCATATATACTCGCAATACACATACCGATGCTATACAGGTGCTCGGGTGCTGATTACGGCGCGTAAGTAGGCGCGAAAAACGAAGTCCTTACGGATAAATATGCACAACGCAAGCTGGAAAGGGAAGAGAAATAAAGAATTGGAACGAATGGAGCTGTTTACTGTTGTTTCGGCGCGGAAAACAGAACTCTTTTTTTCCCCAGCAGAGGTATATTACTTATGTAGATTTTCGTCGAGAGAGGGCTCGAATTTCATTGTTTCCCTGTCTCATTTCCAAGGGCGATTGTTCTAAGGCACCGAGGGTGTTTTTCGACGGAGCGATTTCGACGTTGTCGGGTTTTTTCCGTTTCTATTATAAAATTTGTCGAAACTATACTTGGAATGAAATTCGAGTGAAAATCCAATCATACGAGTGTGCATGTAATAGTAAACATAACTGGGGCCAATTAGTCGAATGGAGAGTGAACGTCTCTTACCATAACGTAGTGTCTGTGAGTCTCGAGCCTTTCGGTCGCCAACTTTTCGCACTCCATCTTCATGCTGAAACAGAAAGAAACAAGACGCATGAGAGCCAAGCGGTTGGTATAATATAATGTACACCGTGACACACACGCTTATATATATATACATGCATAAACTTTGCGGCTGGCTCGTCTTCCACGAGCCGTTAAAATATACACTCGCAACCTATATAAGTCGGCCAACCAACTACTCATATACACAGTTGGCTGCTATCCAACTTTTCTGCGCTATATATATACACGTATAAGTGCACATTAAACCGTGACGTCGCTGCGCGGTGGTATAGCTCGTCGCGCGAGAGATTGCCAAGGTATTACACACCTTATACGCGTCGCTGTTTTATTTTGGACTACTCTACACAAAGTTGTGGAACGATGATTATATGCCCGGGGTACCTCTATAAATATACGCGTATAGGCAGCTGCACGCGCCGGTGGACGTGTTGAATTTATAAATGACTCGTGCGAAAGCTTGATTAGCACCACCGGGGCTCTGCGACATCGCGCATGGTATACATACACATCGGAGGTGACGCTTTGCCGCGAAACAACTCGTGCGTGTACATGCGTTGTTGTGCAACCGTGTGTACGTATAAGTACATGGTGGAAAATCATTATGTCGAATGAACGCGTCCGCGAGAGAGACCGCAAAGTCGCGAGTCATTGAAACCTACGGGTCAAATTAGAAACGGCAGACCCGATGAATAATAATACACCTGCGTGTGTCGTAATAATCAATACTCCCCGTATACTTATACGCATGCTGATACGTGTACAAATAAATACGACGTTTAATAATTTTCCACGCGTGTGCATAATATACGTACACCTATGCGAAATTGTCGATAAAATCGCACGTTGGGTGCTTACGATACCACATTTATATACAGTAATGAAATATACGCATCGCCATCGAGGTTTCGATATACGTGTATATAGGTACACTCGGACCTTTTTTATTCTCTTTGGATACGTATATGTATGAAGAAACCCTCTTTCCATCCTGCGTGTATACCCCGACGATACGACCTGCCGGCATATAAATATACTCGAAACAGCGATAAATTGCCTCTGCTCGTCCGATCGAACGCAAAGGGGGAGAGAAAAGAGGTACGGCGTACGATATATAAGTGTATACGCGGAAGAGAGGAGAGGGCTTTGAATATTTGAGACGCGAGAGTTTGCCATACGTATGTACGCGAACAATTTATCCACCCCATTTTCTTACGTTTTTAATGCACCCGCAGTCGTCACTATCCATTATATACCTGTACACCCCCAAGCTCGGGTCTATATGATTATATACGGCCACCTAAAGCCGTACACCTCGTTTTCTTACGGTCTTCTTTTCCTTTCGCTGCACACACGACTCTGCATGTATAATGCTGTTAATAATGTCTGCACACACACACAACTGTTTTCCCTCTTTTCCTCTATCCCTGATACCATACGCCCTATAGCTGTCGTCTATACACCGGTGCTATATTAAAAACCATCCTCCGGCCCGAGGCGTGCTTTTATTATTTACCGCATCGATGCCACGGGCTCATTAAATATACCGTATATATGTATACGTATGGGCTCTGCTGTCGTTTTTTTTTTTAACCCCTCTATGTACTATTATTATTAAGCTAAGCATGCCTGTAATATTTCCTGTTCTTTTAGATATTTTCAATGCCTCATTGCAGACTGGTTATTTCCCTTCAGCATGGAGGAGGGCAATAGTAATCCCAATACCCAAACGGCAGCCAGCGTTAACGCCTGACTCATTTCGTCCCATCAGTATCTTGAGTGCATCCTGCAAACTCCTCGAGGCGTTGGCATACAAACAAATGCTTTCTTTTGTTGAGGATAATTCCCTGCTCCATCCACTTCAGTCAGGATTCCGCAAAAGGACACTTTTTTTCACATTATTTGCTAATGAGCTTCCCGACATCTGTTCTAACGTCAGTACGCACCAATATGCTGACGATTTTTTCATATACGCATCGGGCAGTGTCGAGGAGGTTGGGATGATTGCGGACAGAGTCGGTGCTGTGCTGGATGCGGTCTCTTCCTGGGCAACGGTTAATGGTCTGGTAATTAATTGCAGTAAGACCAAGGCGGTGTGGTTTGCCTCCAGAGCTTACTTGCGCGAGATTCGGGCTTCAGTTGATCCACCTACTCTAATTATGGGCAATGTTCCGCTAGAGTTTTCATCAGAGATTACTGTGCTTGGTGTTGTCCTGGACAGTGAACTTACACTCAGAGCTCATTGCACTGCGGTTTCCAGGAAGTGCTTTGGCACATTATCGTGTCTTCGAAGATGCAGAGATTGTTTGCCGGTGGATACTCGGCTACTGCTTGTCAAGCTGCTAGTTTTTCCTCATCTGGAGTACTGCGCGTCTCTTTTCTTGGGCATCTCTGGTGAAATGATACGCAAGCTTGAACGATGCAAAAACGCTGCACTGCGCTTTGTAGATGGTACGCCCAAGTGGCATCATATCACGCCTGTGTACAAAAAGTACTCGATTCTGAGTCTGGAAGGTAGAATTAAATATGTCACCATTTGTCTACTTGTCTCGGTCATGCGCTATAAGGTCCCGGGGTACCTGGATGTCAACATCAATTTTCGAGCTGCTCGTGCTGAGTACTCTGAAAGGTCGTCCGTATCTGACCTTATAGTTCCCTGGGCCAGAACGGAGTCTTATAGATGCAGCTTTGCGGTGGGAGCGGCGAGATTATGGAATAATCTACCAGTCAGGCTTCGGAAAAAGGCTGCTTCACCCAACTTCAGGATCGACCTCTTGCAATATTTGGAATCAATAGATTTGCGGCTCAATTGAGGGATGTGATATTACAATTAATTATTTTGTTTATTTACTGCACTCCAGTATTGAATTTTATATTATTTTTATTCAAATTTTATGTTAAATTTATCTATACTTTTTTCTTCTCTTATCTTAATTACTAATATGCTTGATTAGACACACAGCTTGAATCTCAAACTATGTAAGCGGGCCTGCGTGCCTACTATTTCCGCCAAATGTAAGGCAATGTATTAAGCATTGGCAATTAAGGACCCTGAGTCCTTAGCCTCAATAAACTATTCAATTCAATTCAATTCAATACTATATCTCCGGAGCGTTGATACGAGCTTATGCACCGATATTTATATAGGATTCGCTTCTCTCGGCCATGGGTGTACGTAGCAAGTGTATTTTTTTTTTTTTTTTTTTTTTTTTTTTTTTTTAATGGAGTGTTTGTAGATAATACATATTATGTACTCTCGTATACGTACGCAGAGTGATATTTCAACGGGAGAAGGTGTGAGTATGTATACCAGTTTGCTTTGAATGTCATTGAGGTTGTTACGGCTTGTCTGACGATCATGAGAACCGGTGGTTACGAATTATCCTCCGTATGGAAAAATAAATGTCAAACGTGCCACTTTTCACGAGAAAATACATACATTATCGCACTCGATGTGAGGCCTCATTGCTTCGAGCACGAAAAATCATCATACGTGTATACATAGCGTTGAAAAAAAAAAAGAGACCACGTACACTCGCCAATTTTGCAAAATACATCAGACTCTCGCGAACAAAAGGCAAACTGCACGAATAAATAACCCGCATCGCCAGATGTATACCTGTACGGCGCCGGCCTCCTTACATTTTTAAGTTCCATCGTACAACCGCTCGCTAACTCGCTCGCTGCCGCTGAGAAAGCGGTTTACACCGACTCGCTGCCTGTGTATAAGGTATAGAGGGATGTATACCTGCTGCACCAAAAGATGAATAAAAAAAAAAAAAGAAGCTATACGTGCAGAGTCCCGGGCTGCTGTGAGCCGCAGTTTTCACGATCACGAGCTCTCTGTGCACTCGTATAAAAACCGAGCGAGCTATACACCACCACCACCGATCTTGACGTTATTACGGTTACCTCTTGCATAAATGTATATAGTTACAAGCGTGTGTATATATATATACACACCAGACCAGAGTACAGAGAAATACCGAATCATATACGTATAATCGCGCGCGAACTTGCGGTTCGCCTACTTCGTTTTATATGCGCGCGACCGCGACCGAGAGCCAGAGAGAGGCCGTAAAAGAGATATGTATATATACATTTGCGCTCGCGCGCGTGACTATTACAGATTTCCCAAAGTGCCGAGGGGCTATTACCGGCCCCGCGAAATTGCGCGCCCCGACCTTCTGTTGTACCTATCATCCCCACCTTACATCTTCTCTCAGCGTGTATATATTTATTGTTATGTACGTGTATACCTGTGTTACCTATCTGTGTGCCGGCCGGTGCGGTTTGAGGAGGCTTTTATAGGTACGTGTGTACAGTGCGCGGGTAATTAGAGACTATATATCCAGCTTTTTCTTTTTTCGTATACATCGAGTGTATTGTTACATACTTTTATGCCACATTCGTTTGTAACGATCGAGAGGTGCGTTGCGCTAATTGTGAAGCTATTGGACGCAAGTGTAAAAAAAAAAGGTTATACTCTCGCGCAAAACATTTCAATCCTAAGTATCAGAGTCGACCGAGTGGCACCGCAAACTCGGCTCTCCGAAAGAAAAAAATGGCCCTCGATGGAAATCAAGGCGCAAAAATATATGTGTATTCGTATATACGATTGCTCGGGAGGCCGTTATACGCGGTTGTTATGGCAAACGTTTACGAGTCGCGCATTAACGAGCTTCGGGAGGCCTTCGCGGCCACTTGTGCTTGCGTATATCATTATAGAGTACGGCAACGCGTTTCGTTGAATTACCAAACACTTTGTGTTTTTTATACATTTTACTACAGACGCGAGGGAAGAAAAAATTTTTAAAAAACCGGAACATTTTGCTTGCAGTGCACGTTTACCTTTCGCATGCGTTTGTTTTGTTCCGTACATACGTACCGAGCTTGTAATTATACGCTTATCTCGCGATCGCGATTTCTGCGTTTGTTAATGTTTTCTCTCCCCCCCCCCGTCCCCACCCGTCCCCATTGTGTTTCGCCTTTGAATGCCAGTGTTGTCTGGTTTGTCGACGACCAAGTGCTCACACGAGGAAAGTTTTGTCAAACAGCCGGATAATGGGTCACGTAAGAAGACAAGTGTCCGAAACGTTTTTCTCGGATACGCGTACTGTATTATGCATGGAGGTCAAAGTTGATAAATCACCCGGGAGTCGGTTGGCGCTGAGTTTTCGTTGCGTCTCTTAAATACCTCTCGAAAGATTGCTATTCATCCGCGGAGGTTTTTTTTTTTTTTTTTAACAGCAACGTTCGTCTTAAAATGCTATACGTGTACGTAATATACAAGACGAGACATACCTGTGATACTGGTTTTGTAAAAAATTGAACTCCTCCTTGATCCTGTCGCACGTCTCGAGGATCGTGAATTTGAAAGGCTGGTTTGACTGAGGTGGCCCCTGAAAAGAGAAGGTCCATCGTCAATGCGTTACATAAAACATAGAGAAAAGGAAGAAGAAGAAAAAAAGAGTCAGGACATCTCTCGCATTCTCAGTTGAATCCCATTTACAAGCTTTTAGCAATTTTTTTTTTTTTTTTTTTCATTCCAAACAAACGAGATCTCGGGACCTGAGAGTATATCGTCGCAGAAACACCCCTACGATCCTTCGAGCGTGTGCAATTAATTTTACCTTTTCGGGAAAAAAAAGATGACTAATTTCCAGAAACCGAGAGCCGTGCAACCTGATACACGTGTATTTGTCGGGGACAAGAGGCCCGCCGAGGCCAAGGATCGGTGAGTCCCATTCGAATGCAAATGTGTGTATAGGCATTCACGCAAGCTCCAAAGGTGTAAGCAATAAAACGTGTCCTTCGAACTATACTATTTTTGCCCCACTGATGCGTCTAGAGTTACTTTCTTTTACGATCGAGTATTTCTTAATAAATTCATAGTTTAACGATCGGTCGACGGGGCTGTTTTGTTTTTACGGCCCGTGTATAGGCCGGGCTATTATATCGGGTGCACGAGGACATGGAGAAAAAAAAAGGAGAGACTTACATAAATCAAAAGAAAACGTTTAAACCCGATAGTCATCTCCCTCTCAAAGACGAAATTTACGCAACACGTGCTACATATAGCTGATATCGACCGGCATGCCGCGTGAATTAGCCCCAACCGTTGCAAAATGATAATTACCCCCTCGATCGGCTGACGCAGTTGTTAATTACAAAGAGTCAAAGTTTTAATTACCAATGAGTATGGTATTAGGTGGTACGGTGTTGCGGTATTTCGTGCGCGTTAATGATAGGTTTATCACATGCCAGTCAATCTGTTCGATTTGCAGGGTATGTCATGTTGCAGAAATGCGAAAAGCAGCTGTACATTCGTATGGATGAGACTGGGCAAAATTGACCTGTCGCTTAAAATGAGATGCCGTTGCACTTGCAATTATAGTCAAAGGCAATTGCATTTTTTGTTGCTTTTTTTTTTCAAACGAAAAAACGTGTCTCAACAAACGAATGAGCAAAACATAACTTGTTCAACTTCACCAAACGACACGAGAGTTTTGAGAATTATCATGTACGTATTTGTACCTACGACGATCATTTTCGTGACGGATGATTGTACGAGGAAGCACGTCCAACAAAAACCACGTGCATCAATGTAAATTGTTATGTAAATAAGGTGTATTCTCGTAAGAACAAACAAAAGATTGCTCACACGACACAACACTCGATTACAGGCCACACACCCACACGCATTTGTCGATGAGAAAAAAAAAAAATTCAGAAAGCTCGCTAAACCGACGTGCAAAACCTATACACACAAACGAGCTCGGCGGTATAATATCCGTCACTTCGATAATGCCATTAGAGAGGCGGGAGAGAGAGAGAGAGCATCGCATTTACACGCGCGTTATGTACCCCGCGGAGCACCTTTTAGCTCAATTATCGGCGCAGTGGCGCATTAAAACGCACGTGCGAGCGCGTGTGTATAATATACGCGAGCAAAGTAAGTAGGTGCCGCATAAACACACACACACACACGCTGTGGGAGATGTGCACGCCAGATAGACGCACGAACGCGCGTTTAATTGCGCCAATGTACGTGTACCTACATTCTATATATATGTATACGAATACGCTTACGCGCGTCGATATATGTATATCTATACACGCGAGCTCTTGCAGTGAAATTACGCGAGAGATCGAGCACTTTGGAGAGAGCGAGATGGATAGATAGATACACCGATATACGGAGGGGTGGGGCAGAGGGGCTGATAAATCGCACGTATTTTATTAGCGGCGCGTTTCTAATTTTCGATCATTAGAAACTTTCGCGCGTACTATACCGATTCCCCCTGTATGTATATATAAGTATCGGTATCCCTTTTTCTCGCTTACATGTGCGGTGCTCCTTTGTACAATGTGTATATGTATTCTGTTATACCCAGCAGTTGCAGGATACGATCGGGCATTTATATTGTATATATTGGTGTGTATATTGTACGGGCCCTCGGTGTGTGTGTACATGTTTCGCGCGTGACCGACAGCTCTCGCGCCAATTAAGTCTGACTCGTGTTTCGATCTCTTTTTCTCTCTCCCCTTCCCCAGTCCCCCTTTCGTGCCGAGGGCAAACAAGAAATACCCATACAAACTGATACAGATATATAAACATACCAAAGTGGATGGAGCGGCTCTTGGGAGAAAAGAGCGCGGCTATACAGGGATTGAAATTTCGTCCGGCCTCCCCCTCCCCCCTCGCCACAAGTATCTCCAGCTCCGGCAGCGGCCTTCGTTTTCGAACGATCGTTCTAAACGTGTTGGTGAACTGAATTTGTGATTTCCGCAGGAGAGATAAGTGTACCGGAGACGCGAGCGTTTGTACAAATAGCTTGAGAATTAATTGGATTACTTTGGGGTGTATTATATTAATGACAAGAGTGAGCTCGAGTGGTTAGTGTTCGAGGGTAATGTGCACTGTAAGCATGTATATGTTTACTGGTGTCGATTGAAAAAAAAAAAAAAGTCGGTAAGGAGAAAAGCAAATTGATATTTTTCTAGTGGATGATCGGTAACGAGTTGAATGAAATGATTGTTAAATTAGCAGACGAGGAGTAAAGAAATATGGAGGGACAGGGATGAAATAGGGCACGAATACCGAGTAAATAAAATAAAAAAAATAATCCAAACAGAAAAAGACAAAAAAAAAAAAGAGAGATGAAATAAGAACGATTTCGCGTAGTGGTAGCCGAATAATTTTGGCTCTCTTTTTGCCCACAGCATCACTCCTGTGTGTATACGTGGATGCTGTTACAGATCTGGCGGCCCGAGAAGCCAAAGATCGAGGCCGCTGCGCTACATGTGCCCACGTATAATGTATAAGTATACACGCGTGCACTCGCGATTCTCGAGCGGCGATATGCCAAAGATTTATCGAGACTATATATCTACATACATGTGTGTGTGTGTGTGTATACTCTTCCGAGAGAGTAAAACAGCAGCGGCCGTGGTAGTCCCTATATATATGCAACAGGACTGCATATCGGATTGAATTAATCCCCGTACAGCTGTTATGTCCCCCCCCCCCGTCGTCTTTTTTTCCCTCCTCCACCTCGTTCCGCTTCTTGTTCTCCCTCTCGCCGCGATCTCGTTTCCAGCCCGCTTCCCGAGCCAAGCCGTTACGTATCTCCTATCCGGCCCCGTTCTCCTGATCGCACGACGTATCAGTGCATGTATACATATTGTGTTTCTTCTTAATTCTCCTTCTTTTTTTTCATACCACGCATCGGTTGACGTTGTTATGCGGATGTTTTTTTTTTTTTTTTTCCTCCACCGGATGTTGCAAGGTGGAGGTGACAGCTCTGATGGATTTTGAGATAACGAGAGGCTGCGTTTAGCAGCAGATCAGACGATGCTTGTACGGAGGCAACTCGCGCTAATTACACAGCGGAGCTGGCCGATATATGTGGGTTTTATATGTTACCTGGGACGACGACAGGTGAAAGACGAATATATACATTGTTGTTGTCAACAAGAAGACGAGTAATCATCCCGCGTTTGATTTCATTCGTTGAGTACTTAACCTGTAGGTAATCAGTACTCACGCATACCTAATATTACAAACGATCGTTGCACACGCAAAAACAAATATATGTGATGATATTTCACAACCAAGGATGCCTCAAGCGGAAAAAAGCTTAACTGATACTATACAAAAAAAAAAAAAAAAAAAAAAAAGACACCGATTGAATCGAGAGGTACCGCGGCCGAGAGTTCATGTAATGGCAAACACGAGCACCGGCCCTGTGTGTTTATATACGCGTGTGTATGCAAATACAGGCACGAAGAGCTCATTGTGCAATTACTCCCCCACTCCATCTCTGTATATCTACTGCTCTCCGCGAGAGAATAATAACTGTTGCTGCTCGCCCATTTGGCGAGAAATTCCCATGCACGGAACAGAGAGGGAAAGATATATATATACCGATACACAGTAGCTGCAGCATACTTGTTCGCTCCTCTGTGTGGGTACCCATACACACATATATATATATGTAGGTGCCGGCACGTACGTAAGTAGTGGGACGGTAAAGAGGATGCAATTAATGTTAAAGAGCCCGAGACAAGATGACTATAAGTGCGCTCCGCTGGGTCTGTTACCCATATATACTCGCAATACACATACCGATGCTATACAGGTGCTCGGGTGCTGATTACGGCGCGTAAGTAGGCGCGAAAAACGAAGTCCTTACGGATAAATATGCACAACGCAAGCTGGAAAGGGAAGAGAAATAAAGAATTGGAACGAATGGAGCTGTTTACTGTTGTTTCGGCGCGGAAAACAGAACTCTTTTTTTCCCCAGCAGAGGTATATTACTTATGTAGATTTTCGTCGAGAGAGGGCTCGAATTTCATTGTTTCCCTGTCTCATTTCCAAGGGCGATTGTTCTAAGGCACCGAGGGTGTTTTTCGACGGAGCGATTTCGACGTTGTCGGGTTTTTTCCGTTTCTATTATAAAATTTGTCGAAACTATACTTGGAATGAAATTCGAGTGAAAATCCAATCATACGAGTGTGCATGTAATAGTAAACATAACTGGGGCCAATTAGTCGAATGGAGAGTGAACGTCTCTTACCATAACGTAGTGTCTGTGAGTCTCGAGCCTTTCGGTCGCCAACTTTTCGCACTCCATCTTCATGCTGAAACAGAAAGAAACAAGACGCATGAGAGCCAAGCGGTTGGTATAATATAATGTACACCGTGACACACACGCTTATATATATATACATGCATAAACTTTGCGGCTGGCTCGTCTTCCACGAGCCGTTAAAATATACACTCGCAACCTATATAAGTCGGCCAACCAACTACTCATATACACAGTTGGCTGCTATCCAACTTTTCTGCGCTATATATATACACGTATAAGTGCACATTAAACCGTGACGTCGCTGCGCGGTGGTATAGCTCGTCGCGCGAGAGATTGCCAAGGTATTACACACCTTATACGCGTCGCTGTTTTATTTTGGACTACTCTACACAAAGTTGTGGAACGATGATTATATGCCCGGGGTACCTCTATAAATATACGCGTATAGGCAGCTGCACGCGCCGGTGGACGTGTTGAATTTATAAATGACTCGTGCGAAAGCTTGATTAGCACCACCGGGGCTCTGCGACATCGCGCATGGTATACATACACATCGGAGGTGACGCTTTGCCGCGAAACAACTCGTGCGTGTACATGCGTTGTTGTGCAACCGTGTGTACGTATAAGTACATGGTGGAAAATCATTATGTCGAATGAACGCGTCCGCGAGAGAGACCGCAAAGTCGCGAGTCATTGAAACCTACGGGTCAAATTAGAAACGGCAGACCCGATGAATAATAATACACCTGCGTGTGTCGTAATAATCAATACTCCCCGTATACTTATACGCATGCTGATACGTGTACAAATAAATACGACGTTTAATAATTTTCCACGCGTGTGCATAATATACGTACACCTATGCGAAATTGTCGATAAAATCGCACGTTGGGTGCTTACGATACCACATTTATATACAGTAATGAAATATACGCATCGCCATCGAGGTTTCGATATACGTGTATATAGGTACACTCGGACCTTTTTTATTCTCTTTGGATACGTATATGTATGAAGAAACCCTCTTTCCATCCTGCGTGTATACCCCGACGATACGACCTGCCGGCATATAAATATACTCGAAACAGCGATAAATTGCCTCTGCTCGTCCGATCGAACGCAAAGGGGGAGAGAAAAGAGGTACGGCGTACGATATATAAGTGTATACGCGGAAGAGAGGAGAGGGCTTTGAATATTTGAGACGCGAGAGTTTGCCATACGTATGTACGCGAACAATTTATCCACCCCATTTTCTTACGTTTTTAATGCACCCGCAGTCGTCACTATCCATTATATACCTGTACACCCCCAAGCTCGGGTCTATATGATTATATACGGCCACCTAAAGCCGTACACCTCGTTTTCTTACGGTCTTCTTTTCCTTTCGCTGCACACACGACTCTGCATGTATAATGCTGTTAATAATGTCTGCACACACACACAACTGTTTTCCCTCTTTTCCTCTATCCCTGATACCATACGCCCTATAGCTGTCGTCTATACACCGGTGCTATATTAAAAACCATCCTCCGGCCCGAGGCGTGCTTTTATTATTTACCGCATCGATGCCACGGGCTCATTAAATATACCGTATATATGTATACGTATGGGCTCTGCTGTCGTTTTTTTTTTTAACCCCTCTATGTACTATTATTATTAAGCTAAGCATGCCTGTAATATTTCCTGTTCTTTTAGATATTTTCAATGCCTCATTGCAGACTGGTTATTTCCCTTCAGCATGGAGGAGGGCAATAGTAATCCCAATACCCAAACGGCAGCCAGCGTTAACGCCTGACTCATTTCGTCCCATCAGTATCTTGAGTGCATCCTGCAAACTCCTCGAGGCGTTGGCATACAAACAAATGCTTTCTTTTGTTGAGGATAATTCCCTGCTCCATCCACTTCAGTCAGGATTCCGCAAAAGACACAGCACCAGTACTGCACTGGTTAAGATTGTTGATGATTTGAAATTGGCGATCGATAGGAGGCAGGTGACTCTTCTGGTGTCTGTGGACTTCACGAAGGCCTTCGACCTTGTCAATGTTCAGCTGCTGATTGATAAGCTTGAGGCTCTTGGATTTTCTGATATGGCATGTCTCTGGATATTGTCCTATCTGACTAATCGCACCCAAGTGGTTCGCGCCCCTGATGGAGAACTTTCGCAGGCGCTATTTCGTTCAAGTGGTGTACCACAGGGCAGTATTCTGGGCCCCCTACTGTTCACATTATTTGCTAATGAGCTTCCCGACATCTGTTCTAACGTCAGTACGCACCAATATGCTGACGATTTTTTCATATACGCATCGGGCAGTGTCG
>NW_019379492.1:861238-872065 GCF_000648655.2 Copidosoma floridanum
ATATATATATAGACTTCCGTTGGGCAAACATAAATATGTGCCTGTGTACGTACAGTCTGTGTGGGTCGTAGAGTCGAAGGCGTCGATGGTCGATCTCTATAAACTTGTGCTTTTGCATATTGTATTAATATGCGGCCACGTCATACCACTACTCACCAGCATGATGAATCGATTTCATTCGTCGATTCGATTAATTCATAGGTAAACTGAAATTAGGATACCGCAAATCGGTGTTGTGTTGGCACTTTGAACCAACGCATCGTAATCTATCAGGAACGAAATTTAATGCGTTTAGCGTTAAAGCTACACTGCTGGCACGTACTTATTAACTGCAGCGGATCCTTCCAAATATTCAAACGGGAAGGGGAGTAATTGTACGAAATTGGGGGTCGAGTGGAACTGGTGCTCCGAATGGACAATATGCTGCTTCCGCTCGCGTGGCCCTGTATACACTGCGAGAGATTTTATCGGGGCGCACACGAGTTTTAATATTCGTTATCGAGGATCACGGCACACGAAGCCTTTTGTTTTTCCGGGCGAGCTCGTGGATTTAACGGGGACAAGTTTTTTTTACGTGAACAAAGTATATTATATACCTAAATTTGGTTGCTGGCGGTTGAAAAAACAATAGTTGGATTGACCATCAAAAAAGACTCGTCTAGTAACGTCTTCCTGGCAAAAATCCAAATAACACGATC
The DNA here is from genome assembly GCF_000648655.2 of Copidosoma floridanum. The sequence goes on from NW_019379492.1 coordinate 861,937, forward strand.
CCACTCATTGTTGGACTGATAACAAAAATAGTTGCAATACCAGTAATTGTGTGTGTCCCTGCGCGCCACAATATTTCACGCGTCGACAGTTCACCAACAATAACGATGATACCGTGTGCAATAAAACGGGCAAGTTTTAACGGTCCCCCCCAACGGAAACTACGACACAGAGAGAGAGAGGGTCTTTGAAAGGTTATTAACTGCTCGGTGGAATGTTCCCCCGTAATATCGCGTTCCATCGTTTTCCGAGGGGCTCGAGAGTTTATGACGAGCAGATTACCACCGACAGGTATAGTCAACCATTGAACTATCGTTTCTACCTCTAGGTATACACAATACGTATTCACGAAGGCCACGAACAGCAGTGCAAAATTTTACACGTCGGTTGCGATTTTTACGAGTTCTGCCGATTTTATGGAAAGCCTCCCTCGGTTTATATACAGCTTCGACAGTTTGAAAATTCGCGTCGAGGTGGAAAAAGCAGCCACTTCGTATACGAATTTAGTCTGAAGGTCCAAGCGTTTCGAGAGCGAAAATATACCGATGTGAGGTGTACATTTGCTTTCGGGCCGTTAGAGTGATTTGTTTTTATTTTTCCGTACGGGCACTCGAGCTCTCGAATATTACAGTCCATCGTTTACTTATCAACTTTTCCATCATGGGATACAAACCAAGTATCTCTTGGAAATCAAAACACGTTTCAAACGCACCAGATTAAATATCGGTCCGTCATCGCGAGTCAGTTTTTTTTTTCTTTTTTATTCAACAGCGTGAATAAAGAGGAAGAGAAGCGAAGCTCGCACTCGAGTAGGTAGATATGTTGGAATATGTTTGCCAGAAAAACAAACATATATACATACATATCTCTGTCGAAACCATAACTGTAAAGGTAGTTTTTACAATAGATGCATACACGGAGCTATTTCTCCTTTATTTTTTATTTTCAAGGAGCTGATGGTTTGCGTAGTGGTGCTGCTGTGTGTTTTTTTGTCAACCGTGTGGGTCTCTGATAATAAAACACGTGTTTCTTTTTATAACTGCTGTGATGCTTCGTTGTACGCAAATGAGTCCGGTGTATGCACGGGAAAAAAAACACACGTAAAAAATACAGCAGGAAAAAGACCGAGCTAAAGCCCAATTGACGAGATGCTCGCGTAAACTACTCCTGCGTATTTATACACATAAACGAAACCTTACCGTCGCTCCTCGTCAATTCAAACGAAAAATTCCTCCAGCCGAGCATGAGCTGTGTGTACCCATACACAACAATTGCTTCCCCCCCCCCTTGGACCCCTCCCCCTCGTATATTAAACACATCCCACTGCCGAGGAGCACCTGTGTTTACACTCGCTGCACTTGGCCTTGCGGCCTTCTCGGCTGTTCCCCGTCCCTCCACCCTCTTTTTTTTTCCCTGCTCGCCCTTTATTTGCCGCTGCTGCTACCGCCTACCGCCTGTGCACAATACGTAATGAGCGGAACTTTCCCTCCACCGAACGTGACCGGCAACCAAAAAAAAAAAAAAGAGGGAGTACAACCAAGTGTATAGCATACATGTATACGTAGGTTCCTCGGGGATGGCAGGGTAGAGAAAGGTAGTTCTCGAAATTTCATGGTTCCCGGGGCGCTAATAGGATCAGCAGATTAGGCCCCGTGAAAAGTTAAGGCGGCCAACGGCATATGCCGATCGGCTCAACTTTTGCCCCTCGGGGGACTACTATAATACCGAAAGGAGCGTCGGGCAGGTAGTAGTAGTAGTAGCCATCGGAGAATACAGTATATACATGTACGTACATTGAGCGAGCCCATGACGTAATCTCGGCTTGAGTCTCCAGGGCATCTTTTGTGCGCTTCCTCCTTCTTCTTCTTCTTCTGCTTTTATTCTCTTTTCTTCCATGGCCAAGGGGGAACGTACCTCTTATATGCATAGGCTCTCGCGAGGGGTATGTAAGTATATGTATGCGGAGTGGCCAAGCAGCTTCTATAGGGCCCATTCGTCTGTGCACACAACTCTCGGGGGCCGTCGGAAATTCGATCGGGCCTCCGACTTGTTTGCCAGGATATTAACAAATTCGCTCGGGATGAAATCAGAGAGCTGCCGACCGAGTGTGTATATATATGCGCGTTATTTTGTTATCTTACTTCGGGGAAATCGAGTCGCCGCAGATGCCCCTAAGAGCTCCCCCGTATTGACGTTGTTACCGTTACCGCACGTGGAGCAAATATTTTTTATGGATATTATCGCCCACTTGGACGGAGTCGAGTATAAAGTATTTATTACGGAGCAAAAAAGCAAAAAAAAAAACGAATGATATTTGTGTGTTGTCAAAAAAAAAAAAAAAAAAAAAAAAAAAAAAAAAAAAAAAATGATGATGATAATGATTGGGCCATACGTGGGTCGCAAATCGTTATTAATGCAAATTTCATGTAACGAGACGGTACGTGTGTTTGGTGTGTGTATTTCATTTCAATTTGGTCGTGCGTACAATAATTACATCGCCCTACGGCCGCTCGTGAATGTTGATTTTTCTTCTCGTCGAAAATTAATTGCCCGTACCGTTGATGTTTACATTGACTTGCGTTATTTTAAAATTATCAAATAAAAATGGTTAAAATAAACATCATTTTTATGCAATCAATAGAGCGACAAACTCGATATTGCGTGGAGCAGGGAAAAAAAGGCTTGTGGTCATAAATATTAGATTTTTTTTCTATTTTTATGACGAAGCTACCAACGCCAAGAGTCCGAACTCATCGATTAACCGGACAAAGTAAACAATAATGAAAAAAAACAAAACGAAATAGTGTTTTTCAGTGTATTGTCGATGTTGACTCGAGTTTGCATCATCCCAAATTATGATCATCTCATCCCGGCACTATTTGATTAATTGAAGAAAAAAAATCAGCTCACATATACATCTACAATCTACACATTGTCGTCTTGGCGTTGATGTTTACACTTTGTGTAACACAAGTATGATAAAACGCGGAAAGTCAGTCCGAGTTGAGCGATTGTGTAATTGCTGGGATTCTCAATGAATCGGACTTATCGTCGACGGAAAAGTATACGATACACAAGTTGGTATACACAGTATTGTAGGCGCAGACGAATGACTTATCACGACGAGACGATAAGTGGATCGAAGCGAGCCAGAAAAATCCCTTGCGCGTCATGTGTGTTGGAGCACGCGTGTGTCGGTGATTAGATATACACCAACGTGTGTGTAAGCTCAGATAAAAGCCACAAGCACACACCGATCGGCCCTCCTCTCTCCCTTTCGTGTCTCTTTGATTGACGAAGCCACGCTCGTCTTTTTTTTTTTTTTCTTTTGCTCTTCAGGCGATTATCACCGTCAAGCACATCTGTTGGAAACGCACACAGGCGTACCCCTCGATCAATATTGACATTTTTTGTTCTGTACACATGAATATCTTACGATAAAAAAGCGTGTGCTAGTTTGTGTTAAGGTTTTCATTTGTTTCAAAATTTTCCCTCCTCTTCTATTTCCTTTGGTACGACGTATTCGCTTTTCTTTGAAAAACATTTTAAAAAACAGAATCAGCAAGGACATCAACAAACACGAAGCTCCCTGATGGGTATCTATAGTGCGCCAGGACAAATTTCGATGCAATATTTAAAAACAAAAAAAGAAAAAAGTCTGTGAAATCGACACCCACGCGAATGAACTTTCCTACAATATATATAATATATAAACTTATGTACACACACTTCCACCAACTTCCTTGGCTGTGGGGCAACACCATATCCTACACGCAGAAGAGAGTACAGCGGTTTCACTTGTGATTCATCGCGCGCGCCCCTCTTTCCCTTGGCCGACGTTAACGACGCGCTTCCTCTTTAATTTCCCGGCACGCGCTGCTTACGCCATCACCACCACCGGGCACGAGAGATATCGCGTGACGTGCTTTTCATTTTGATTAATTTTCGACCGGAGCCCCTCGCCGACGCGGCCCTACGGTGTGAAGGATTAAGATCGATTTTCCGATGACGTGCTGCATTAGTACGCGCAGATCGAACACCCTTGGAGTGAATAACTTTTTAATTTTTCGACTCCAGCTCATCAATGTAATAATAACAACGGTACATCCGGCCGTTGCGACTGTACGCAATTGTCAAGTACAATCGTGTGAGACAGTGGTGATGATTTTTTTTTTTTTTTTTTTATTAATATCATCATTCGCTGCACCAGAGAGTGGTACAGCGACTTGTTGACTCTTGTCACGCATCCCTTCCTGTATATATAACGTACATGTTCGACAGAGACGGAGCAAAGTGAAACAATCCGGGGGGCGCGATATCGCCCGCAAGCGAAACGTCGTCCTCGCTAACTCAAACGAAGCGTGCACCAACACCAAGCTGACAGGAAATGAAGCGACTCCCCTCGTTTATACATTACTACCAGCGAAGATATACATACATACGTGTAGGTATACGTGTGCCTCCAAATGGCCCGAAGCCCTTCGATTTCGAGGGATTAATTCGTCGGCGGCGCCGTCGTCCTGTCCCCTCGGCGATAATTTGCACGAAAGAGGGAAGCCAAAGAGAGAGAGAGAGTCGGCCTTGTATAATACAATTACCACTTACGACGATCCCGATCGGCCCCTCGATCATCGCTGGATTTCTCCCTCTCGGACCGTTCCCTCCTCCTCGCACTGTGTTCCCGCTAATTGACGGCTTCGAGCGCCCGTGGTCAGGCACCTCAAATTACCCCGGGAAAAGCTATATAATGCCCACTCTCTCGTTTATCCTTTCGCGGAATCGATATTTCTCCTCGAATTTTTCATGGCTATTTTTTTATTATTATAATTTTTTTTTTTTTTTTCATTATTTAGAGCGCGCCAAGCATAACTGATCGTTATGTCACGCAAACGCCAACGAGAGTTTCCGATAAGTTCATTATTCATACTCGTTCTGTGTGTAATATCATTAGATGGATAATATGCTAATATTAAAATATACTATGCATATTATACATCTCACCATCATCGTTGATGCTACGTTTATCGAATGAATAATTATATCCACGCTCGCCAGCCCAACGAGGAGCTAATACGGTTTATCGATAATATACGCATCGTGTATGAATTGGCCGTGTTTATGTTCGCCGCTATGCCACCCAAGAATCCAATGAGCCTTTTAATACTTGTAAAAAATATACCCATACCCGAGTATTCGATTAAATTTGTTTCCAAATCCAAAACACAGCCTGGAGTGCCCGCGTACACGCGTATTTGCCTAAAAGCAGGGAGCAAAGATTGGAAAAGCGGAGAAAACAATTTGGCAAAAGCATACGTGCGCCGCCCGTACACGTACCATCCATTTACCCTTACTTTTTTTCTTGCTCTTCAAAGTACAGAGCCGAGAGAGAGAGAGAGAGAGAAAAGGCATAAAGTGCATCCGAGGAAGTACAAGACGCGGGAGTAAAAAGTGCGGCTTCCCCCCGCAAAGAGTAATACGAGAAGACGTAGCAACCGTGCCCCCCTCCCCCACCCCCGTAAATCTCTCTCTCTTCAGTTTCTTGGCTGGTGGTGCTTCTGCAAAGCCAGACCCTCCGAGAGTTATACATCTCGGGCACAAAGTAGGTTTCACGCGAGCTTGCACCAACACTCAAACTTGGGGGAAACTCTTGGATTTCTCTTAGCTCGCTCAGTTCGCCGCGGCAACGCGAGGAGCGAAATATTTCTTGCGCGAAACTTTGGCCGCCTCCTCCTCCAGCCGTTCCGCAGTTATCGCTCTCCACCCCTCACCTCCTTGAGCTTGGATGGGTGATGGAGTAGGTATTAAATGTTCGAGCTCGGCTATACGGCACAGGACAAAAAAAAAAAAATAAATAAAACAAAAGAGGAGATCGTTTCGTTGGGGGAAGTAATTTCTTTTTTCTGTCATGACTGCGGTGATTAACGGGCCGCGAGAGGAAAGAAAATTAAAACAAAACTCTATTGCTGTAAACACTTACGCATATTCATGTGCCGGTGAACGGAGAAAATAGATAATAGAAGGTTTACAGGTAAGAGGAGACGAGGATTGAGGACCATACGGAAAAAAAAAACCAAAACGGGATTACTCGTTGGATTAACACTGGTAGAGTACACATTATACGATTACATGGGATAGAGAGAGCTCACGTATACAGAAATGAAAAAAAAAAAAAAAAAACAATGGGCCAGAGCGTAGCTGATGCCGATCGCACAGGGGCTGTGCCTTGCATGCGCGACACCCCTCGCCGGACTATATAGTGTTGGGTCTCACTGTGCACACGATATTTATACCTATACGACCGCAAAAACGTGTTTCTCTTTTGTTTTCCTTTCGAAGAAACCCCACGAGAAAGAGGGAGAGGTATACGCACGCACGGGTAAATGCGCGTTTAAGCGCCCGTGACACCTTGCAGCGTCATTAAGCGTACCTTTTTCCCTCTTCCCACCCTTCTGTTTCAATTATACTGTTTTTCAACAATAAGTTTTACCCCCACGTTCACAGGAGCCTCGTGGGGCGAAGCGGTCGATCGGTCCTTCCCTCCTTTTCCTGCCCCTGTGGCGAGAGACCGAGGGGAGGGTGGAAGAAGCCGTGCCGGTGCGAAATCGGGGAAGGACACGTGAGCAGCGCCCGTGAGTGGTTCCTCGCGTGCGCGGTAAATCAATTGCTCGGCCCACGATAATGACGCCGGGGAATAGAAACGCTATATCCCGAGGCTCTGTATATCAGGGGGACTGCGGCTTTTTTTTAGCTATCGATTTTTCCTCCGGTTTTTTTTTTTCTCTTCTCTCTCACTTTAGAGCCGGTGGATTAAATATTGATTTCATCGATCGCACTCGGCAGTGGCTGCTCTCTTAGGTCAGAGTCTAGGATGAAAATAGCCGATCGCTTATATATTGAATCCACATTTGGTGAGGGACGCGTCACATATTTTTTCGAAATGAACTCATTCAGCCGTGAGGCTAATCGAGTTGGTTGGAAGAAAAATCCATGAAAAGGTAATCCCGCACTTGTCGACGCTAAGCCAAACGCAGTCATGAAAAAAAAGCTACCACCATCGCTCCGGACCACTTGGCTCCTGAGAAAAGGGAGGGAACATATAAATCTCTTTCTTTCTATACCTGCAGGAGAAGACAATCGAAATTCGTCTCGACGTCGACTTAATTTTGCACTTTTCGAGTCTCCTCATTGAGCGCAAGGTATAAGCCACCGAGAAAAGAAAGAGACACTATGCACACATATACACACAGACACAATATCTTAGGTAAAGAAAGAAAAAAAAAAAAAAAAAACAGCTATGGAAGAAAAAATAGAATGAAAAGACAAAGATGACGGAGAAGCCGCACCTTCTCGCTAAAAAGGGAGCGTCGAGGAAGGGAACAAAGGCTGGAGCCCGCACAAAGGAGGAAGCAAAAGGGCAAACGCGCCGAGCTGGGGTGTGCATTATACATGTATATCTACGTGATGTGTACCTACAGCGTAGACGGACAAGCTAGCAATGTCGCCCCTCGATATACGCATGGCATGAAAAAAAAAAAAAAAAAAAAACAATCATGAGAAAAGAGGAGGGAGGGAAGGACATAATAGGCCCCTGCACGCCGGGAGCCCTTCTTCCCTCCTCCTTTGTTCCGGTTCCTCGACGACGACGAGGGGATCATCGCTATCATCATCGCGTTATTGGAAGAAGATCCGTTGGCTCGTCGCTCCATGCACAGGGTCGTTTGTAACTTGAAGGGCCTTGTGGCATACATATATACACGCGCGCACGTGCTCGCACGAGCCCTTCGAGTGAGAAATGGGCGCTCTCCGCTCGAGAACCCGTGGGGTGTGTTTTAGGCCCTGTTGTTTTTTCCTTTTTCTTTCCGGGAGGGTTGAAAAGTTTTCTTTTCTTTTTTTTTTTTTTTATTCAGCTCCCTTCGCACCTCCCTTGTTTTGTACGATCGATCGGTCGGGAAGATACGGTTCCTCGCGCGACACCTGCCCTCGTACACGCGCGTTTAAAAGCTTTGGAATTACATAGGAATATATCAGATCTGATTTTTTTTTTTTTTTTGGTACAAACGTTTAAATAAGCATCGATGGAAGAGTAACCTCAGTATAATGATTTTACCGTTAAAAGCAAGTATCTACTTTGAAGAACGATTTTCCGACTCGATAGTCCAATCGTTTATCTTCAAAGAGCTGTGGAAAAAAGAGAAGCACTCATCCACGTACACGTAATTCATCATCGCACAGTGTACAAACACACGAGTGTTGCATTATCGCCAAACTTGCGTGTAGGTACTTGCTTAGCTGCGAGGGAAAAAAAAGCGCAATGACGAGTTAATCATAGACGCGCGAGTGCACCGCAATCGCGAGTGCACGCACTCCAAAGTCATCGTAAATGTATAGGTGTTACATCTATAGCCACTGTAATTTCGTAAGGATCAATAAACCATGTGTTCGTAAGGTAGAAATAATATTTGCGCAGTTGACGTGTGTGTTTGCGTGTTGGCGCTTTCGCGCACGCCCACAAATGTAAATAAGCCCAGCTATATGTATGATGTTGCAAATGGGATGGCTGATTCCGTTGGTAAAATAACAACGCCCATCGGAGAACCGAGGGACGTTTGTCTAGCAACACACAGGGTACGATATATAATTTGGATCGCAGGCTGCGGGCACTTTGGTTGGGATTTGTTCGTGTGTACGTAGATGTGCGTATATATATATGAAATTGCTTGTTCATCGGTAGAGGGAAAAAAGCCGAATCGAAGCAAAAATTGATTTACAAATGCTGAACTCGGTGTTGTTATCTCTCGCGCGTCAATTGTATATATATTATACGGGTGATTCACAGAGGGATTTCATTGCCCATATAACCGATAACGATTTCAATCACAGCCCAATAATAGTACCGATAACTGTGGAACGATGTGTATCGGGACGCGCGACAATAAAAAAAAAAAAAAAAAATTGACTGCTATCATCGCACCCGATTCGGGCCAGGCTGGTGATTGGAATGGAGAGGAAAAGAAGATTCGAGAAAAAAATCGCGTCCAAAGCCAGTAACGCGTAGGTCAACACACGACCACGAGGGGAGTCGATCAACCCTCGCAGATGCGGACAGCTAGACTCTTTGTCAAGTTCGAAGGGAGGGAAAAGATGCGGGTCGCAGAAGAAGGAGGACAGCGGCAGTACAGCTGTGTGTTATCGGTACACTTTTTTTTGTCTTTTTCTTCAGTTTGACTGCAACGAGCAAATAAAAATCGGGTCGATCGCGCGACGGCCGACATAATCATTTGGCGACGCCGAGAAAAAGGGAGGGGGCACGGAAATGGGATTCCCCTATTTGTCTCGACAGAGGTCGAGAGGTCGGATCGGGTGTACACACAACAGCGGACGGCAAAACTCGGTCGAGAGTCGAGGGAGCGTATACTGTATCGCATATAAGAGGGCATTGTTGACTTCGATCGGAATTGAAATCGAGAAACGTGCCCACACCAGGACCAGGTGGCTATCTTTGTTTGTTTTTTTACTGCTTCGTGTTGGATTGAACATTTATTCTTTGTTTTCTACGTAGTTCATATATACTGTATAGTGGAGACGATTGAAAATACACAACATTGTCCGACTTGGCGATTATCAAACTCCATGTAATTGATGGCACGTAGGCAAGCATCGTTAGAAGCGTTTAGAGTGAGTTATCGTGGTAATAACAATAATAATGACAATTAGAATAACATCGACCGACCAGCTCTCGAAAAACCACTTGGCAACACATCGCGAATGAGTACACACGTTATAAGCAGCTCCTAATTTATACCTTAGAGCTCGTTCACGTTAAATTACGGTCAGTGGGTGGATGTACGCATATAACATATGACAAGCGTATATATTGTATATTAATAATGTGCAATTTGGCAAGAGAGGAGGAGGAGGGCACATCTATATAATGCGGGGCGGCACCGTCCGACCGCAACGAAGGCGATATGCATTGGTAATTACGTGGCAGAATGAACGAGCCGCCGGCACGTGTAATTGGCGCGCGAACGGGTAGCCCGGATATTATTATTATTATTATTATCATTATTCCCTGATGTATACGTATGTATATATATATATATATATATATCCGCACCTTCTCGCTAAAAA
>NW_019379492.1:875034-890272 GCF_000648655.2 Copidosoma floridanum
AAAAAAAAAAAAAAAAAAAAAAAAAAAAAAAAAAAAAAAAAAAAAAAAAAAAAAAAAAGAGCAGCAGAACAACGAGATCGGAAAACATTCATTTTTCAATTGCGCGGTAGGGGGAGGAAAAAAAAATGATTTACAGCCACTACGCTCGTATGTGTACGAGGGGGGGGGGGGTTGGGCTGCCGCACGCGATTGAACGCTCAGATGCGATCCCTCTCGTGTACAATAATACCCACTCTCCTCCTCGTGCACGTGTGCGGATTTGCATTTATCCGTATTTATTTTCCGAGCACCATTTCCGCTCGACCCGATGCTTTTGCGCCGAAAAACGCCGAGTAAAATAATTCCCCCTACCATCGTGGCCGCTGCGCGCGATTTTATATCTGTTTACGGTCGAATGGCCATTCGACTTTGACCCGCGCTTTTTTATTTTACCAGCTCGCTCCGAATAATTACTCTCGGTGGTCCTCGTCCCTATACATTTCGTTCGATGCTGATACTCCTGTTGCACTTTTTTTTTTTTTTCATTAGTAACAATTGTTTTGGATGATTTTATTTTTGAAATTCTCGTGTTGAGCATACTTATAGGAAGGATTTTAGCGTGAAAAAGATGGTGGAGACGAGAAATTCCGGTCGCCAACGATTTATGAACCCAAGATGGAGACAAATGGTCATCCGCGAAAACGAGAATCGACATCCGCCCGAAAATCAATATACATCGCATATCCATTAGAGCGTCGTCGAGGTATGATACTCGGGAGAGGAAGAAAAAAAAAAGGAAAAAGAATTTCAGGGGGATATAAAAACCTAATGCGAGTCTTACAAATATTTGAGCATCCGTGCGTGTTCCCTCCACTTTTTCCCTTTTGCATGCATATGTTTATGAGTATATTCCCCAAACAGGCATACACGCAAAACGCGAGGAGATACGTGTATTTGCTCATAAAAAATCGGTAAGGCATTTCTTTTTGAAACTCTCTGGGAAATAGCATGTGTATGCTTCACGTGCAGCGAGCGAGAGACGGAACATTACGATATTACGTGCTGGTATAATATGATGTGCATACAGTGTATTTAAAAAAAATTAATAAATAAATAAAAGATAAGAGTGGGTATGTAATAATAATACGGACGCGAGCTGACTCTCTGTTTGCTTGATAATGCGAAATGTCTTGTACACACTTGTGTAAATCTTGGGAAAGAAAATAACGCTCTCTTTTATGTATACAGTGCGCGATGCCTATTTTCGTTGAAGAAAAAAAAAAAAAGTTGCTGACTCAACACGTGATATCCTTTAGCTTTACAATATTTTACATAAGTTTTTTCTTTTTCACAACGGGGAGACGCGTTAAATTTTTGAGGGCACCCCCGAGAAAACTTTTTTTTTCCTTTCGTGTAAAACTTATACAAACTTTTTCATCCTTCCACGACGACAGTAAAGCTTGCACGAGCCATCAAAGCTCTCTTTTCTATTTCACGGATCGTTACAGTTGCAATTGTTTCAATTTTTCCTTCAACCTCCTTCGACATTTTCCATTGGAAAAAAAAAAAAAGAGAGAGACGCTACATCGCAGTATCGCACGCGTTCTGTTCTTGTATGCAGATGGAAACGGAGAGTATCGTAGTTGCATTGAGAGAATGGGTGTCACAAAAGAAGAAAATAAGAGCAGAAGCAGACGAGAAACGCAGTCGTCGTCCATTGATTAAAGAAAAATAAAAGAGAAGCCTATATGCAGTCTCGTTATAAGTATACGAATGTGTACCCAGACGCGTCGCATCACGTGGGCTGCAGTGGAACAAACGCGTATATTTATATATACCCATACAAGAATGGGTTACGGGTTGTTTGTACAAGTGCTCGAATTTTTATCCGCAAGCTGCACGTAATGTGTGCATAATGTATGCGCGGCTGGCCCATTGTTCTCTTCTCTCTCTGTATAAAAGGAGGCTTTCTCTCTCTTACCGGTACACGCGAGTGTATAATATCCGATTTGGGAAGTGTCTCTCGGCGCGAGTATACAATACGCGTGAGCGCAAAGTGAGAGGAGGGAGAAAATTACCAGTCGACGGTGTAATGCTCGGGGATATATTTTGTATTCCCAATCGGCTCGCCAAGATTATATATCATGTATCTCTTGCGCATACCGATATTTACCGATCGCGGACGGCTCTCGAGATTTTTATTTACTTTTTTTTACTTTGTCTTTGAGCTTGATCTTATTTAAAAACTTAATCGCGACCAACAGATTGCGGAAAGTCCCAAGAAAATTAATCGCTCGACCGGTCGCGGTAGCTAAATCTGTTACGTACACGTCACATCATCGAGGCGTGACGAACGGTACTTTTATTTATTGCTGTTGATTTTTTTTTTTTTTTTTGCGTCCCAACGCTTAGAGAGCCGATAAACACGCCACAAAAGCAGTTTTGAAAAGTTTACACTTTATAAACACACGCGTTGGCTGTACCTTAATTTTTTTTTTCTAAATAGCTTGGACGCGTGTACATGGAAAAGGCGAGACTTTACAACAACATCGTAATCATGATCATCAGCACCGTTGTCGGGGTACATCGCAAAAAACTTATGATAAAACACGTTACACTACAATCCAACGAGGCGCACTTCTTTGCTACAACACGTATAAATGCTGCAATATCGTAAGCGTCTCGCGAGGATCATTAGCCGGCCGTCGCCTTCGCTGGTGGTGGCACATATACGCCACAACACACATATACCTACACCGCGAATGGCCGCGTAATTATGCGACGTCTGCGATTTAACGATCATATAAGCGCGCGCGTGTGTACGTAAGTACGTTTGTTTGTTGATCAAAAGGCCTTGCTCAACTCGATGCCGATTTATTGTATATACCCACAATGTACACACACATGTACATTACAATCGTCGAAAAGATATTTCCTGAAGCGAGAGCGCGGTTGTGTGCAAGTATTACTATAGTGTCGTTCCGAGCCGGTTAGCTGGGATTTATCGCACGCACACACGCGCGCGATCGCGTATCCGGTGTGTTCGCGGGTGCTCGTTCATTGAGACGACGCTGATGTGAGTGGTATATAACCGCTGGGTCGGTTGCAGGCGCCACGGGACCCAATGGGGGCTACTGTGCGATCCTATTGTGTATTACCTTATACTCGTTTATACAATGGAGGAAGCGCAAACGAGCTTGGAGGGTATACGCTTTCGTCGCTCCCGTGCGCTGATGGTTCTGCTTTTTTTTTTTTCGCTCCGCCCGATGCGCGTTCCGGATTTTCCGGCTCGGCGATGATGAGCTCTATTACCCTTCCGAGCGGCAGGCTGATTTAGGGGAATCATGTTTATGTAATACGTGGGTACGAGCTTGCTCACTGGTTGGCTGCCCGTTGGGTCGAAATTTACGAAATAAGCGCGAATCACAGGGTCTGAAGGTCTTTGGAACATTTGTACCTCCTCACAAGTGTGAGTTGGTGTTGGTAGAAAACAAAATTCAAAGCCACATCGAATTCGAGTACAAAACATAATTGTTTTGTCCTCGTATAGAGTGTGAGATATTTGATGAAAAGAATGTTGAGAAAATATGAAGCGCGAAAAAGCGTCGTGGCTATTAAAGAAACAATTTTTTTGTTCGTTATCACATTCGATGGTCTAAAATCAATTAAGAAAATCAGCCGCACTCCCATCCTCGATTAACATTTCAAAAGTCGTCACACAGCCTGCGTTACGCAGATGCTCACCATGTACGTACAGTGTACCAATGACAATGTAATCCATTGTGCGTGAAATTGTACCTTGAAAGCCAAGTAGGTAAAAAAAAAAAGAAAAAAAAAATAACCAACACTCCGTCGATCAAGATAAAAGGCGCTGGAAACAAAAAAAGAACATTGTACGGGCTCGCCGGTGTGTATACGCGTTATACAAGAGCCAATTTAAACGATCCCTCGACCGTTTCGTCACGCAAGAGAGCCGCAGAAGCGTAAGAGAAAACGAAAAAAATAAAAATAAAAAACAATTTTCTTTTTTCAAAGACCCGAAACGCGTCGACGCATAAAATTTCCAGCGGAGCGTTGCAAAATCTCAAACAAATACAAGTGTAAGTACGGGCGCCAATAATCATCGATGAGTAAACGCGCTACTGTGATTCAAAAGTCGTTACTGCTAACCAACTTTGACGCTCCCCGTATCCTTTGCCGAGTGCGGGAACGCGTGAAAAATTAAATCGAGCCGCGTGTAATCCGCCAAAGAACGGAAGAGCCGCCCTCCGAGGCGCGTCGAATTCAATGTACCTACGTTACATATATAGGTGCGTGGCGTGCGAAAGAGGGAAGTTAACTAACGAACCGCGACGCGCCGCACACCAAGCCAATAACGTGTAATATCTTATTCTCATCGCCAGTGTAAATATGTATGTAGATCCCCCTCCGTCACGTGTATACATCCATGTATACTATTTTCACTGTACGTATACAAGGGCTAAGTTGAAAGACAAAAATAATATGTTGATCGATCGGTCTGTAATATCCTCGGCTGACACAAGAGGAATGGATTCTCAAGGTTCCCCCCCCTCGATCGTTTTCGTGCAAACTGCACATTATTTCTTTTCTTTTTTTTTTTTTCTCTCACCTGCGTATGGGCATACATTCTCACACGAGTATAAATATATAACAACAGAGCCGACGGAACAGAAGCTGTATTATGTAGATAAGGGGGGTAAGGAAAAAAATTATATATTATGCCTCTCGCGTGCGCTTCTTACAAGCTGTTAAGGCCGCTTGCGTTACGTGCGCTATGCTATGCAAATTACGAGACTCTTTTGAACTCTCTGCAGTATAGTTTCGCGGACACTCTGCGTGTGTGTGTGTGTGTGTGTGTGTGTGTGTGTGTGTGTGTGTGTGTGTGTGTGTGTGTGTGTGTACTTACTTATGCGCGAGAGTGTGTGTGTGTGTGTGTGTGTGTGTGTGTGTGTGTGTGTGTGTGTGTGTGTGTGTGTGTGNTAACCCCTAAATCCTTTTTAAATAAAAAAAAAAAAAAAAATGCCTTTGGGGGATGCAAAAAAAAAAAAAAAAAAAAAAAAAAAAAAAAAAATAATGTGAATGGGCTATAACGCGACTACCAGGCATCCGAGTAGGATTTCGTCAAACTTAAATGAAACACACGTAGCGTGTCTCGACAGCAAAAAAAAAAAAAAAAAAAAATATGCAAAAAAGTCGCGTTCTCTGTTTTTTACAGAGTCATTTTAGACCACCGTTCGAGCATACCACAGTGGACGGAATGTTAGAGTCCTCGGTGGGATTTTTTCGGCCGCTCCTTTGGCACTTCGACAAACGCGTGCGTGCAATTTGTTCCGCGAGGCGCGTAGAGCAAGAAATTAAAAAGAAAAGACCTATTTAAAATTATCACTTTCACACTACGTGTTATTTCGCTTTTTTTGTTTCAGGTGTGCAACGAGCGTGCAAAGTTTTTTAGAACAAGTCGAGTTGAACCATCAAGAAAACACGTGATCGAGCTAATGATGTGATCCGACGGATCATCGTGCGTTCGCCGGTGAGTGTTGCACAAACTATTAAACCTGTACTTAGTTAGAAAAATCGAGTACTTTTATACTTGTGACACGATTGTGCTCGTGAAAGCTTTTAATATTTATCTTTACGAAAAGTTACCCTTGTGATTTTCTTCACCACCACAAACTACCACGTGTTTTTCCGTACACCTCGACCCTTATATTCTCTAAAATACTGCCAGTGAAAAAAAAAAAAAAAAAAAAGAAAAAGAAAGAAAGCAATATCTATTGTCATCCCCTCCAATTAAACATCGCAAGTCTAGTCCTTTGGGTGTCGACTCCGTATACGATCCGACGGTTGGCGAAATGAAACCCGGCACGTGTTCCCGCTCGCCGTCCAACTGACACCTACATGTACACGGAAAATCCTTTGATTCTACAAGAAAGCACGCGTATAAATCCAACGCGCCACAATCCCACAATAAGCCCCTGCGCGCAAAGGTAAAGAAAAGAAAGCCCCACCGCGTATCTGAAAAAGTAACCGCGAGTTAATCCCGTCCCCCCTTGGAAAAAAAAAAGTCAAAAGCATCTCCCCGAAAGAAGAGGAACAGAAAAAAAGAAAAAAATCATCCCCTAACAGCTACGAGATCGCGTGCGACGATCGGGGAGGCGCGAGAGCGTGAATCAACGGCAAAGCGCCGGGGCGAGAGATAAACAGACGCGTTTACATAGACGGATGGATATAGATCCAAAGGATAAACAATGGTGTACTCACGGGGTGCCGGGCGGCAGCTGCGGCGGCGACAGCTGCCGCGTTGATGCCGCCGCTCGGGTACATGATAGCTGCGTCCGCGGAGCTTGGATCGTCGGTGCGAGCCTCGAACGACTGCTCCTGGGGTAAACAGCCGCCGAGGATACCTTGGTAATCCTGAATGTAATCAGCGAGGGTGGTGTCGTTCAGCGGCACCCCTGCGACCCAGACGGGTGGAAAAAGTGACGATAGATCGAAGCGCAGTGCTGCAGCTTCGGCGCCGTTGCCGGGCTCTCGAGGCACCGATATCACGCTAGTCTTACTCTATACGGTCGATCGGCTGAAGCAAGTGTAGGGGGTTGCAGGGGCAGGGAGGGATTAAACACGATATGTAAGCACAAACACCGGTTGATACTGTCGGACGACCACCGCCACCACTACCACCACAATTGATCTTGATTTTTTTTTTTTTTTTTTTTTTTTTTACGTGAAAACTAAATATTTCACTGAACGGTTGAACCAACGATTACGAATGAACCATCACACCCGAACCGGTAACTCTCCCCGAGGGCGAAACTGCACATTTTAATTTAATATATTCAAATATTAACGCACTTCATGAATTCGCACGGTAAATATATATATATGTAGATGCACACATGTATTAAAGACGATGAGAGTGCAAGTGTATATATATAGTGTATGGGCATATATATAAGCACCGAGGCGATCTTCTCTCCTCGGCGATCGGATGTCAACTAATCAGCAGCAACAGAGCAGCATAGCAGGCGAGCGAGCGCCGCGTCGACGCTCTGCCGCGCTCCCTTTTTCCCCCCGACTCTGCCCGTTGCCCGCCTGCACGGCGTATCTGCAGCCGCTCCCCTCTGCCCCATCCTCTCTTTTGCTTCGCTCCTTTCGACGCCACAACTCTCTGCTATATATACATGTATATGTATTTACGAAAGTGCGAGCAAGAGAAGGAAGAACACCCCCACTATCTTTCTCTCTCTTCTTCTTCTTCTTCTTGTTCTTTCAGTGCCTGTGTGGACTACTCAGGCCTCTTCTTCTGGTACACGCGCATAATGTATGTGTGCCGAAGGTGGGCCACTCCGTTGCTCCAAAGTGGCTTCCATCTCTCTCTCTCTCTCTCTCTCTCTCTCGTTCTTTCATCCTCTTTGGCTGTATGGTACCTACGTGTAGGTATAATACATAGGTACCTACCAGGCACTTGGGTTCTCTCTGAGTAACGATGATGGTGTAAAGAAAAAAAAAAAAAAAAAAATCAGTTTAGTTTTAAGATATAAGGTAAAAAAATGAGATTGATAATTTTAATTAAATCAGGTGTTAAACAAAAAATTATCGAAATTAACGTTTATGCAGAGCAAACCTTCACAGGCGTCGGCAAATTTTGTTCGGGATAGAGCGGTTAGATTTAGTGACGGTTTTCCAAGCCATGAAATGTGCGGTGATACTTCTTCATCCCCAGAAAAAACATGCCTAAAATAGATCGCTGCGCAATCTACAGCATTAACACCTCCTAGGTACACTAGGTAATTTACCTGCATTTACAGTGACAACAAAATTTATTTATACAGATGGGTTTATTTACCAAGATTTCTAATAAATGAAATATTAAGAATCAATTATTATTTACCAATTCTTCGAACNTTTTTTTCTTCCGCGTGGATCCTCCGCTGTAGGATTATTGGATGTTCGTTTGGAGATGAGGAGCGTTGGAGAAAAAATTCATTTATTTTGACTCGAAGGAGCGCGTGGGGCCCGGGGTCTAATTAGCCGCTTGTGTGCGAGAGGTATATATACAACCTGGGGATGGTTTATGATCTTTGGGTTTTTTTGTTTTTTTTTCTTCTTTTTTTATTTTGATCTTTCCCCTTCCTTTTCTGGCGAAGGAGAAATCTGTAGTTGTTGGCTTTGAGAATTATTGGGTGTCGGTGAAGGCACTTTTTTCTTCCTCCCTTTTTTTGATGGAGCTAAGAGTTCCTTTTTCCTCCAATATTTTTTTCTGGACAAGGTCTACTGAGGTTACCCTACATGAATTAAAAAGGAAAATTAGTTTGGAGTGTCTTTACGGTTTTTGAGAAAAAGACGTATTGGATGGGATCCGAGTTTTACCATCACGGACGTGACGAGACGAAATAAGTGGAGAAACCTGCGTCGGTTACAACGATTAAGGATTGTACGGGACTATTTCCATGCCCTAAGGAATCACAAAATTCCAGATGACCCTCGTAAAGCGATTAAAAACTATTACACGTGAAAATACCCATACGTGTTTGTCCTGAAGATCAAATCGTATACGTGGGATGATAAACTATTACCACTATTTAGATACCACTATTTGCACAATGTACCTTTTGCTTTTAATACTACAAAATCGATGTAAAAACACCCATGTAAGCATCAATTCCAATACTGTATCAAATAAGCACTCCGTCATACTCATATTGTAACTGTACCTATATGAAAATCAATAAAGGCAGTGTATATACCTCACTCGAGGTGAATACACTTTAATATGAAAAAAAAAAAAAAATTTATACATGGAGAATATTTATAAATTTATTCACTTACAGCAGTAGAATTCGGAAAATGTATCAAAAGTTCATGGATTTCATAACGAAATTTTGACGAAAAAATAACCCTAACTACACAATGTACAAAGAAACACACCACACACACGTTTGTTCGTGCAAAAAGACTCGGTTTTTACTGCAGCTCGACACAGAGCAACAGGACACTCAGCCACGCTATTATTTAAATACCCACCCGCTTTCTACTCTTTCCTTTCTACTTACAATTTTTTTTTTTTTCTTTCTCCCTTTTGCTAATGTACGCGGTAGGTTGTACTTACACGCGACAACGACGCATTTGGAAGCTCTCTTTCCATACCTGGCTTCCGGCAAAATTAGAGGCCATGCCATTCTCTTACTTCTCTTGTTCCTGTGGCAGCTCTCGTTTCTTTTTTTCCATCTCAAAAGCTGGTCTCTTTTATCTCTCGGTGCTGTGAATTTTCTTCTCTTTTTGTTTCATGCCACTGCTTGTGAGCTTGCGGAAAGCTCAGAGTCTCTTTTCGCAGTGATTTTAATTTTTTCTGCCGAGAAAAAAAGAGCACCTGCAAAATGAACCCTTTGTTACGAAATATCAATTAATGTGCTTGTTTGTCCTTGATTTGTTGATCCATTTTACCTTCTGTGAGATTTAAAAATAATTACTCGGAATTTTGATCAGGAACTTGATAAATACGGTTATTTTTTCTGTCAACATTTCAAAACAAAAACGTTGAAGCAGTCCTGCGCACAAGTAATTTTAGTATTAATGAATATTGGCTGTTAACCATAGTCATTATTTTTTTTAATTTTACTTGGCAATGGCGAAATTGGTGCAAATGACAATTAATATCAGCTGTTAATCTTGTGATCTATAATTCTTTCTTTTACCTTGTAGTTATTTATTTTTTATAGTTCCTAATACATCAACATGGCGAGGAAAATTTTTAGATTACCCTAAATCCTTTTTAAATAAAAAAAAAAAAAAAATGCCTTGCACTTATCCGTAATGGTAACTTATTTTTTGCCTCCAACCACTCTCGTCTCTTCCACTCAACTTTTTTGTCTGCTGTCACCTTCCCGTTGTGTCGTGCTTATCTCGTCACTTTTCACTGATCAACACAACTCCTCCCCGTGGCAGGGTATAATACGCATATAAGATCGCACGCTTGCGAATTTACATCCCCTTCTCGAGTTAGGCGACAGGCAGACAGGCATATTTTGCGCTCGCAAGCTCTTCTTCTTTCTCCACCTTCTTCTCTCAGCGAGACGACACTTACCACTCTCAACTCTTTTTTTTTTTCCAGGTTGTTACGTATCATTTTTTTCACGTGTCACGTATAAAAAAAAATACGGCTCATCAGCTCAAACCTTTTTTAGCGTTCAAGCATTTAATGATGGAACCCAATGACTCATCAGTACAGTAATGAATAAATAATCCATGGAACTAAATCTACAAAACAATTCAAACTCTTGGCCCTTACAAACAAAAGGAAAAAAAAAAAGGTGACGAATCATCTTCCCACCAGCGTTATACACATCCGAGAAATGAACGCGCCATTTAACCCGAGCTTGCAAGCTCCGCAATAGTTTCCAAAATCCGTGCCCTCTCCACTTCCTCCTCTCAAACACACACACACACACACACACACACGCGCGTTCCCTGACTTTTGCAATCTTCCCTCCACTACGAGGGGTGGTACAACCAAACCCCTCAGAGTCTGCGCTTGTATTCATCTTTTCTCCCTTCGCCCCGGCATTTTTACCCTTCCCCTGGCTATGACACCACGAGGGACGAGAGAGTCGAGATTAAGTGTCACCCAGACGGCCTTTGGGTAGTATATCTGTACCATATATATAACGTATACATGTATATATANAAGTAATCGTGAAACTGAGAATATCGAAAATCGCTCGGATGAAAGGAAATTCAGTGAAAAAGTTTCAAAGAATCGTCATTCGACTCGATTACGACGAGCATCTATTATATATATATATACAGCACAGCCGAGGCTTCTGGAAATAACACGAGGGGGCTTGGGCTGCCGTCTGTGTGTATTTACACGCTCGCACGCAGGAAAGGGCAAAGTGATAATAACCGCTTGGGAGAGCCTGCGGGTGCAGCGGCCGGGAAGCCAGAGTCTGTCCGTCGAAAACTCGGGGAGGGACGGTGTACAGAAAGAGAGAGGTGATGTGTGCTATGTTGGAGTACTCGTGTTGCTTTTGCTCTTTATGGTCTATCTGTCCGATTGCCGCTCTCTCTCTTTGCGGAGTTGCGGACGCGTAAGCTGCGGCCGCCTATTACACGAGCTGCTGACTCGCTCTTGCGCGCGTACATATGGATATAATACGTGTGTGTATACTTGGTTTGCTCGCGAGCCCGCAATGCCTTATTAACGCGTGTGTTTCGCGTTTCTTTGGCCATTTGCTCGGCTCACCTCTGATTCTCCAGACTTTTTTATATTTGTTGCGTCGAAGCTCTTAGCTAACGTTTGTTAGGGATTTTTGTTTTGTTTTTTTTTTTGTTTCGCGTTTGCTGATATGTTTTATTAATGACAAAATTTTTTTTTACAAACAGTTACGTCTTTATCGTTTCGGGCATTTTATTTTAAAAGTAATCATTTTTCTTTTTCCATCATTTTTCCGAAGATGAAATATGTTTTTATAATTTTTGTATTTATCGTATGATATAAAAAAAATATTGAACGATTAAATAGCTCTAAAGACAAATAATTTTTGTATTTTTCAAACATATGCACTACATACCCTTCAATACTCTTCTTTTCTCAATCTCTTTTCCATTAGAGAAAAAAAAAAAAAAAAAAAAAAAAAAAAAAAAAATTAAATTACAAAGATTATCCCAACAAAAAGTGCTGACTCTCGAAATCCTTGTATTATGTACATTAGGGAGGGGCAATTAACTTAAACAGGGCCAAAAAAGTTTGACCGCCATTACGCAGCAGAATATATCGAGGTAAGTATACATTGCACGCGTATAATATACTTAATGTACTTTTTCAACTTTGCGCATGGAGTAAGGAGAAGGAGGGAGAGAAGAAAAAGAGTCTCTCCACGCGTATAATGCGTAGGTATACACATCTCGTCAAATAAACTTCTCCAAGCACGGTAATAAGGTATTATCAATTAACTCGTAAAAGTTTGTTCGTGCAAATATTGTAGTTGCGTTTTCCATCGAGGCACCAATGCTGCTCTCTTCTCAATCTCAATTAATCGATGCTCAAAGTAAACTTCAGGTCTCCCGATTTCTCGGCGTATACACCAATAGATACGTAAAAGTATGGTTGCTGTATGTTTAATACATATATATATATATATATATATATCATACCAGTGACGCGTGCACGCCGTCGTCGTAAAGAGTACAACAGTAGGTACACCCACCCTACATCACACTCGACGTGGAATCTCTAACGAGCCGAGTGTGACGTGGGGGCATAATAGAGCGCACATTACACACCCACCCACAGACCCATACGCCTATCGACTGAAAGGAGAGAGAGTCAGCATCCACGAAAATTCGCTTTTCAAGTGGGCCGCCGATACGAGGTGGGTGGGGGGGGCTGACGACTGTATAATACACAGCACATAATATATACTCGAGCTTGTAAGAAGACGGCAGAGAGAGAGAGAGAGAGAGAGCCCATACCTAATACATACAGCACATGTACAATATACAGCTATGCGCCCCCATGTACACTAACACAGATCGCACACGGGTATATACATACATGGAGAGAAGAGAGATGAGCTTCCGTCGGCAAGTCATGTACATCGGGTAAGAGGTGGTGGAGAGTAGGGGGCCGAGGGGGGTTGGTGTACTCGAGAGGCAGAGCATCAGCCTTTATAGCGCTTTAAGTGGCACCGAAGTGGAACGCTCGATATAACGCCTGTCTCGCTCTATACCGCGGGGGAGGGAAAGGGGAATCTATACGTACGTATCGCGGCAACCGTGCAGCGCGGGGGGGGGATGAAGCTTATCTCGCGAATCGCGTGCATCGATCAGAGCGGATACATATATATGTATATATTTGTGAGAGTGTCGGGGAGAGAGACGGAGAGTCGTAAGTGTGCGAGCGTGTCTGTCCCCCTGAGGGTGTTGGGGAGAGAGCCAAGGGGGGAGGGGGAGGGCGTCGAGATGAGCTGGCTGTTCCATCCTCTGTGTATCTCGGCTCCGAGGCGTGACGCGCGTGTGTATATGACTTATCGTTCGCGACGATCTTCTTCTCTTTCTCTCACTGGGTCGTGTGTGTGTGAGTGCGATGTGTATCTGTGTCCAGGCCACGAGCGCCTCTTCGTCTTTCCTTTGATCCGAGATATTACGTGTGGTGGTCTTTTTTTGGAATCGAGGTCGTGGCTTTTTTTTTTGCTTTTTGAGATGACGATCGTGCGGCGAGAGATTTTTTTCTCCCCTCGCGCCTGTTATTTTTTATTTATTTATTTTTTTTTTGTTTCCCCTTCGAAGATGCCTAATTGTGCCCTTGGGACACTCTTTGGCGTGTGTTGCGGTGGCCTTTTGAAAATTATTGCGTCTCCCTATATTTATGGCTTCACTTGGGTCAAGTTTGGTTCATTTGTTGTGATTTTTCGATACTACTTTTGTGTTTACACCAGAAGATCCTACAGTACCTGTGACGAGCCAACGAATAATGTCATTTCAAGTCGCTCGTGGGAATATGGGAATAAAATTCTAGAACCCGCGAATTTTTTTTTAGGAAATGCAGACAATAGGAAAAAAAATGCTACTCAGTGAATTTTTGAGTATTTGACATTGGTATCTGGTTTCCAGAAAAATATTTCGAAGCTGGAATTTGTGCTCGTACGTCGATACTTGAAGCGTATAAGTATATCATATTTAAAAACAAAGTTTTCTTTCAATTTTAAATGTCTGCTATGCATAATTAATCAATGTCACGTCAATTAAAGTTTATTTTCGAATGCCCAATTCTACGATTTTAATTATTTAGCGCAGTTGTCATTATTCTAGTACCTTCAAGTAAAAAAAAGACAATAAGTGAGCAAACCTTGAATTTTTAACATCACTCTACACATGCAGTCATAATTTTTGTATTACATTCATTAAAAGTTATACGTATTGACACTTACAGGTATATTACATATAATCCACCCACACATAGATCATTACGTTGTAGTCTTTGAAAATAATATTGTGGTTGTTGTCTGTTACGTGATCGCTGCTATCTTTGCCCACATACATGTATGAAAAACTTTTGCAAATTGTCAATCCACTTATTTCCGTGTTCTAGTTGTTGTAGTTTAATTTTACCTCAACTGCACGAGTACGCGTTCATACGTTACACATTTACCGCGAAACTATCTCGTAAAATTGACAATTCCCAGAGAAAATGCATTTTTCATCGACTTCGCAAGAATAGACGTTACCATGCTATGTACAGACAATATAGAGGTATCATTACGTCTTACGTAGAACGATAAATAAGGCAGTGTACGATATTGAACGTGGCAAAGAAAAAAAAAAAAAATGCATTAATATACCTTTTTGAAACGTCCCCAAAATGGTCCATACAAAAGGTGCACGGCATCGCTTTTGACCCTTACGATGCAGTGGGCCGGCTTATCTGCCGTCTCGGCGTTTACATTACTCTATATCGTCTGGTCGATCGATCGAGCTTGGTGGTATAACGTGCGTCGAAACTGACATCTTGTACGAAACGAAGGAGAAGAAGAAGCAGCACAAGAGCAGGTATAATAAGAGATCGCATGGTGTGTGGAAAAAGACGGAAGATTATACGTGTGATCGATTTATTGCAAACCTTCAAAAAACCGCACATAAATTAAAAAGTATCTTGTTTTTATTACGTCTGTGTGTACAAATGTATATTGACAAATATTTTTTTTTTTTTTTCTTTACTACGATCATATTTTTTCCCACGAGCGTGATAACGCAATTTTTTCCGAAGCACGAGAGTAAAAAAAAAAAAAAAAAAAAAAAAAAAAAAAAAAAATTGAAGAAATTCTCACCTGCAGCTGCTGGCCCAGGCTGTACAGGATTAAGCTCTCGCACGGTAATTTTGCGTGTACCCAGTAACAGCCGAGTGCACGAAATGTTGTGTACACGTAAACGTATACCTACCGCTGTAAACTCGCATCACGCGAATCCCAAAAACATGCAATGATCTCTTATCTGTACGGTGTACACGCGTGGAAAATGAATTTCAATAAGTGATTCGCGACACACCGTGCAGCCCGAATAATTGCATCGAAATCTCTCGTTGGTGTTTTTTTTCTTTTTCCTGATGTAACGATAATAATAGTCACTCACCTGTGCTGTCACAACCTTTGGGTTGACTATTAAAAAGTCGTTAGTTTTCAATATGTTTCAGTTTTTTTTTTTTTTTTTTTTTTTTTTTTTTTTTTTTTTTTTTTTTTTTTTT
>NW_019379492.1:894468-920157 GCF_000648655.2 Copidosoma floridanum
CAACACACGTACCTTCCGGCGCACACCCCCTTTAACATCCCATGCAGCCGGGCGACCTTGAATCCCTGTCTCCTCCAGTATATTATATTATCGCACTCTGCAGTCTGCTCTCACCGGTTAATATAATATTATATATGTATATTGTCACTGTTCAATCATTGGAGCAATTCGTGATAGATTTTCTCTCTTCTCGTTGACGAAGCAAACCAATCAACCAAAAACAAAATATATATATACATCAACACGACACGAACCAGCACATCCGCGTTTCACTTGTCAGTATAATATCAGTACAATTATGTCGTTCACTTTCTTGGTTCTAATATCCCGTTTTTTTTTTTTTTTTTTTCGTTCTGTTGCCCCTGTGGACTATGACAGGCCGATCCTATTTATACGCGTCCACGGGCGCGCGTCGGAGCGATGAAATCATTTTGAGGAAAAATTTTATACGCGCGGCCGACGGGGTTTGTTTGCTCGGGAGCTTATACGGCCGATCGTAAAGGCCGCCCGGCTTTATCTGTTATTTGAGATTAAACAGCTGAAAGAAGTTAATAATCACGCGCGCGCTCAGCATTGCCTCCTCTGAGTGGGAGAATTAATGTTGATAGCGGTGATTTGTGGCTGGAAAAATAATGTATTCGGGAGAGAAAGAAAGAAGAAATAAGGTCTCGGATCAATATTTATCCCCCGTAATTTCTGGGACTCACCACGTGACGTGACGAATGAACGCGCGTTTCGTAATTCCAAGCGTCATTACGTCACTTCGTTTTCATACACATCTGGCGGTGTGTATATACCTATACTTCTTTTTTGTCACAACAAAATCGAAACGGCCTTTGGACGCTCAAATGAAACCCACACGCGTATACATGTGCACACGGGGTGAGGGGGAAGGGGGAGGCTTTAATCAGCTGGAGCGAGCTATTGGAATTTTAATTAAACAAAGACTGTTCTCTCGCTATTGGCACACTGCAGAAGGGCCGATAGCAGTATCGTTACCGTGTAGAGTGTACAACAATCGACAGTGTACATAATATACTCTGTATGTGGGGTACAGTGGCTCATCGATCGACAGCACTGTGGTGGCACACGCAGTGAGTCTGTCGCGCGCGTGGATTTGTATTCGCGTCCTCGCTTCCATATTCAAAACGAAACAACGAAAAAGCACGGGACGCGAAACGGCGGAGCGTGTGAAAGCCGAAGGAGAGGAGAGAAGGAGTTCGGTCGGGTCATCAAGAATTTATTAGTTTTTGCCAAAATGAAACGAGTCGGTGGAAATAAATATTCATGGGATGAGTGGAAAGGGAGAGGAGGGAGCGGATACAAGAGGGGAGGAGAGGGCCATTTCGTGCGGGAGAGGACGGGAAGAATTTCGCGAAGGGATCGCGCGAGCGAGCGGCCCATTAGCAAGATTGGTCATAGCTTTGTGAAGCGAAACTCGAATAATGTCCCACGCTCGCAAAATTTCGCCGCCGTGTGTACGCGCGTATAGGTATACGCTCGGTGGAGCTTGCGAGAGAGTTATACGCGCGATGCCTCATAGGAAAGCCCGTGCTTTGCTGTACGCGTGCCCTTCACGCGTGTATGGGATGGATTTTAGGAAAGCTGCTCGAGCGCGAGTAATTTTTACGCCTCGTTGCTCCAAAGGCCCGTTTTATTATGCACGTATATATTTAATGGAAGCATCTGCTGTATTGGTGATGGTGATTTATGGGACATGTGCATTAGTTGATGAAGCTTGTCTTTGATTATGTTGGATTCGGTGTAAGCTCCCGGTTGACTGTCAACGATTTGGATGATCAAGTGGTGCTCGAGACTTTTTTTTTTTTTTTTTTTTTTTTTTTTTTTTTTTTTTTATTATCAATACGAGACTTACATCGACTTACATGGCGTATGTGTGCACGTGCACAAGTACGTATACGTTACATACACACACATACACTGTAACCTTTTATTCTCACCGTATAGGCATAGGGGTATATATAAGGTACTCGAGCGGCATCAACAAGCAAAGAGCACACTGCGCGAGGGATCGAGGCAGGTAAGCACCAGCACAGCCTCTTCTGGTCGGGGGAGTTGCAGCCTCTTCGCTCTTTTTGCTGCTAATGCGCTGCACGTGCATACACGTACCTACCTAGAGTACTAACCCTCGTCGAGGCGAAGAAAGAGGCGAAGGTATGTAAGAGAGCTTGCACGGTTCTTGCGGAGCTTTTTATACGTGCCGTAGGTGTTAATTATGCCGTGCGCGGAGCTGGAAAAGGGAAAATCTATGAAGTATAGGTACATATTATACGTAATGCAAATTGTGCACTGCGGAGCGTGCTTGAGGGGAGAAAAAAAAAAATTGGCAGAGCGATGGATGAGCTTGCAAGCTCGGAAGGCTCCGTTCCGTCCGAGCAAATATACGATACCGCCAGCGTTTAGCTCTGATCGAGCTTGGACCAAGTAGTATAAGCAGATAATGCCTGTCCTCCTTTCTTCCTTCCTTCCTTTGGGGAATGTACAAACAAGCAAACGCTGCCGAGCACGACTTATCCCTCAACCCCTTTGATGCTCTGCCAGATCTTTTTCACTGACAAACATACATGGAGGTATATATACATCTCTACACCATACGGCACAGATGACCTGGCGACTGCAGAAATATGTCATGGCTCAATGGTCTTTTTTTCATCAAGTGCGCGTATGCGTCTTGTTTTAAATTTATTGTTATGTACCTTAGCCGAGAAAAGCAATCGCGAGCGTGATCGAGGGAAATTAAAAAAAAAAAAAAAAAAAAAAANTTTTTTTTTTTTTTTTTTTTTACTCTGGTTTGTTTACAACGTAGGTAACAGATAATCAAAAGCACGTGCGAATCAGCTCGAATGAAATTATTATCCACTCTCGTGTGAGAACGGCAATGGGTTATTTTTTGCAATTTATAATCGGCGCTCGACGTCAAGTGTTTATAATTATTGCATAGCCTGTATTTACGCGTACTTTTTTTTGTTTTGTTATCTCAACTGCATGCGTTTATTTTAATCAACTGTGCCAATATATAGGACTGTAATTTGTTTGAAAAACGTTTTGCGTGCAGGATAAGCTAACGAGTATTATCCAACTGTTTATTAAAGTTACCAATTTTTTGCAAATGAAAATTAAAAAATCTGATGAAAATCGTTACGTAAAGATTGTAAGTAATCGTGAAACTGAGAATATCGAAAATCGCTCGGATGAAAGGAAATTCAGTGAAAAAGTTTCAAAGAATCGTCATTCGACTCGATTACGACGAGCATCTATTATATATATATATATATATATATATAGGGTCAGATCGTGCGACAAGTCGGAATCGAGTGACTTGTCGATTGGAGGAGCAGCAGCTTCGAAGTGTAAAAACACACATGCACAGACATGAACGCGCGCTAATGGTTTTGTTTTCGATGCAAAATTTGACCCACTTAATGCTCGTTTATCGAGTCGAGTTGGCGTATATATTAACGAAGAACCCGCTCGGCGTGGCATTTAAAATCAATATACTTGTATTAGCTGGCGAAATTCAGTCGATAAAAACCGACTTGGCTCTCGTTCGTTTGGTGCATTATACACGTTGGCGTCTGTTGCTATTATTTTATTTTATTTTTTTAATTTTATCGCTCGGAAATCGAGCGTCTTGAGTACTTTTTTTAGATATGTATGAAACGTACTACTCTGCAACATATACTCATCGAGTTTTTATTTTTGTGAAAATTCCAAACTACATGCCTGATTTTATATTCCATGTGGGTTTAAAATATTTTGTACTTAACAAGTAGATAATTTCAGTAGGCAGATATAAGAAAAAAAAGTATTAAATAAAATTTTTTTAAATTTTCTGGATCAATTTAATGTGTAAGCTTATAAAGCTCGAAATAACGGAATAACTTTCTCTTAGCGACTCCCTCAACATAACTGTTATTTAAAATAAATATAGAAGAGTAGAAAACAATTAGCTTGGAAGTTATTACAAATGTCAAACAAGTTAATATTCATAAAATTATAAACTCTAGGATGTACTATTTAATAATGTTTGAAATAAAATACTTGAGTTGAAAATATATGTTAGAAATAATTAAATAATGCCCATGCATAAACTAGTTTAAGTATCATTTAAAAACAAAACATTGAAATAATGCAAAACACATTACAAATATATAATGAAACACTCAAGTTTTTACGAATGGTAAAAAAATGTCATTTTTCACTATTTAGTTCAACAAATTAAAATTTATTTCGAAGTTTTTTTACAAATACATACTCCTTTAACGACGCTTCAACGGTTTTCTCAAAGACATCTGCCGACGTTAAAGTCACACACAGCTACTAAAATATTTGAAAAGAGTCGTGGAAAAAAAAAAAAAAAAAACGAAACGAAACGATACGATGCTTGCGATACGTGTATACATTATTCCTTCGAGTAACGCTCGATCATGTGGGAACAAATATTATGTCAATAATACGAATGTAGGTAGATGCACACCCACGTGTACCCATGTGGCCGGTGCCCCGATAAATCGCTCCCTGTCACTCTTATCAATACGTCCTTATCGCTAATCGCGACGGTTATTGAATTGCACGCGCCCGTTCCCTGGCGGCACATACGCTTACACCATATCCCACACGTGTGCACACGTAGTATGTGTGTGTGTGTGTACCTCGCCGTAATCGGCGAAACAGCAGCGGATATATATAGTAGAACGAGTTTGCGCACAGTTTGTAGATACGTACATTTATAGCGTGTACGTGTGTACCTATTATTCGTTACGGCCTCGGAGAATTTCTCTCTCTCTCTCTCGCATTCGCGGCCACTTGATTTATAATGTAATCAATTTTGTTTCGCGGCTATACGCTCATTTAGGACTACGTACGAGCTCGTGTGCCTATACGCGCGCGCGCGCGGGGCCCACCGATCTCCTTTTATCGGCGATAATTAACTTATGATACGCGCGATACACCATAATTGTGAAATCTCCCCCCTACCTCGCACGCTTTCAATGAAAGCGGGAGAGCATAAATTATAATACATGGGTGTACCGTGGTGGCGTTAGGTAATTGGGAGCGCGAATTGATAATCTTCGGCAAGAGCGATCGGTATGGCCGATATATTTTTTTTTTTTTTTTTTTTTTTTTTTTTTTTTTTTCCTTGCCGGATTATATTTTGATTTCACGTAACAGCGATTTTGCAAACCGAGTTCATAAATCCTCGTTAAAGGTATAATAGGAGAGTGCATTTATTCGTTTCCGCGTGTTAATGCACATTTATCAAACGAACATTCGGCCGTTAAAGCGCGCAATATTTCTTACGCGCAAACGTAAAACGCACTTTATCTCCTCGTGTAGGAAATTAAGCAACAAAAATCGGCAAAAGTTAAACAAAGATAAGTGGATCGAAAAATTCAGCGCTGATTTCCCAGATACATTTTTTTTTCCGCGTTGCTACGCGCGTCATCAATCAGTTTTGCCAGCCCCCCGGCGCGTACAGACGATACCCCGACCAATACTCACGTAACACCTCGGCTGTCCGGTGTACACAAGCCGAAAAGCCGAAACATCAAACGTCCCACTGTGCACTGGTACACGCCAATCAACAAAAAAAAAAAAAAAAAAAGGAAAAACAAGAACAAAACAACTGGAGCCATCAGCTGCCGCGACGCGATTTTCCTCTACACAAGTGAAAACGAGCTCGCATCCACTGCCATGACCTTGATGATGACACACCCCCTTTCCCATTGGCTTGGTACAAGCAGTCCCCGGAAAGCGGTGTCCATCGGTTGATTGCATTATTCACTGCCACGTGGCTGTTCACAGCTTGCAAGCTCCAATTGGCCCACCACGCTTCTCTGGCCCGTGTATACGTCAATCGCCTGACTCTCTCGATACCTGTGTACGCGAGCACGAGCTCTCAAAACGGCATCAAATAACGCGGAGCTGCTCTTTTTTTTCATCCCACCCGAGTTTGAACGGGCACGAAAATATCGGCAACTTTTGCCCCCCGAGCTTTAATTAACGCAAAGAGAGCGAGACACCCATTGCTCGGTGCAATTTTACTTCGCCTCGCTACCACAACTGCAACAAGACCCTCTGTATCACCGTAATCGTTACGTGATGCGCGACAGTCTTACAATTTATTATTGAAATACGCGCGTCCCGGCTGAATGATAAAATTTTCAAAGCTTTCGGCTGGCCGCGTGAAAAATTCACGCTTCCGGCGTGCGCGGGCTAACGAATGCATATTGCACACTCGCGGATGAATAATGAAACTCGCTCTCGACCTCGATAACCGTGCACGTACGTATATATGCGATTCCTTTCCACATGGCTGATGAATTAACGATCAGTTTTCAAACGAATGGATACGAGCGGGTGCCGCCGGTGGTGGGAAAAAAGGGATTAATAACAATTGTTATGCAGCAGAGGGGTAAAATTTTCAGCGAATACTGTGTGCTTTGCATTTTTTTTTTTTTTTTCCATTCGATTGTTTTGGGTGACGAGTCGCTGCCAGCTTCGACATCTGTACGTATACATTTTTCCACAATTTTACGCTCTTTTTTTCTCTCTTCACAAGAAGTACACACCTGTAGGCTGTACAACCAATACAGGTAGCTTTGAGCCCTGATAGCAAAGAATACGAGCCCGTAATGCAACGCGAAACAAAAAAGCTCTCCAGAGCAAGCTCCACTGCTTGCTTTTATGTACGTTTACCCACACAAGGTGCAGAGGTATATATGAACAGGGTAAAGGACCCAGCAAAGGTGAATAAAAGCTCGCAGGCGCGCATCACTTTTTTCCTCTGTCTTTTCATCAGCACAGGTCCGAGAGCTTTCATGCATTCCGGTCTGTTGTGACGCTCTCTGTTGTAGCTCTTTTTCCACCCTATCTTTTTTTCTCAATTTTTTGTTCTCATCTTTCTGGTGGTTAAAGAGCACGAGACGCGAGAAAAATTTAAGCTTTTTGCTATGTGCGTTTGTTATGCCCGTCTTGTGTTCCATTAACTTTTTGGCCTAGATGAGCTTGCAAGGGTTATGGTAGTTTGTAAAACAGTTAAACTTTGGTAAATTAACAGCAAATTTTTTGACTGAAACTAATTTTATTTGCCATTAATTTCAAAGTTGTACACTGCAAGAGACAGCCCTAGCACATATAATCGATTCTTATATAATATATACATTTTGCGTTCTCCAATTTGTAACATCGTCACACTGCTCATTTCGTTTGCATACTACAGCTTTGTAATACTATATCACACACGAGACCATAAGTAATAACGAAATTCTGTACATATTTGTAGGTATGATCCTACACCTACAACATTGGGTGAAACTGTTGAAAACAGCCAGGCAGTATAAAAAAATTCAACTGAAAATAAAACAAAGTGAAAAAACCTAAAACTCCCGAGACAACTGATGCGAAAGCTCGTGCGCCCAGCATCACAGCCATCACGTAACATGGCGCACAGTTGCACACACCGCCCGTTAACTAAAGCTCGCACCGGCGTGTAGCATAATTACTCCCCGGAGCCATCCGCACATACACACAGATCTCTCGTTCGAGAGCCCAAAGAACTCTCAATTACACCCACCGAGCATCCTAATTAACTGAAAACTGAGTAAATCTCGGCTAAGCGCCCGATACCGCCCTCCTTCCCTCAGCCCCTCTGCTCGTTTTCCCATCCTTCGCGCTCACCTTTCCAGCTCACGTGTAAGTACACGCGTACGAAAAAAGCCGCGCGTGGAAAATCATTAATTCTCGGGTACACCCCCTTCTTTCTGTCCGTAGCGTGTGATACGCGAGGCGCTGTATACTGACTTTGTTCTCTGCACCATCGCTACATGTACGTGTACTCTCAAGTCGGAGCTTGCAAAATTAAAAAAAAAAAAAATGTGATTTGGCGCGTTTAAAAAAAAGAGAGATAGAGCTTGTGGCAGTTGTCTTGCGCCCGAGAACCAAAAGCATAAAACAGCACGCGATATGGTGTATGGCTCGCCTAATAGCCCCCGCATCAGGGGGCTAATCGAGCTTAATCACCCGAAAACGAATGCCCGCGCTGGTGGTACGTGTACGGTTGTAACTCCTAATTTCCCGGAGTGTATCCGGGGCGATGTGTGGCCCGCGTGTTGTAATTCAACATTATCGCCTGGACCGTATCTCCCTCCCTCTCTCCCTCATCGTTCGTGCACGAGAATCGAGCTGCAGATAACAGTTGTTTACACTCTGCTCGACGTGTACTTAATGCATGTTGTACAACAAGCGGAGAGCTTGCGCCATATACGGCATTGTGGGCCAGCTGCGGAGAGAGCCGGTGACGATCGAAGGACATCGCTCCGACCGACCGAATATTATTGCCGGGTGCACGTATATTATACACACGCCGTACCTATATTTACTTACAAGCCGCAAAAATGATAATAATAATAATAATAATAATTCGTTCTCTCGCGTGTTATCAACTTTTAACGACCCTATCTTGGTTACGTGCCTATACATTGTTAAACTGGACACGGGTGAGGAGGGTGGTGGTATATAGGTGGTAACGTACACGTAAGTAGTATATAATATATTGGCATGGCTAATTAGGGAGAATGGAGGTCACTTTTACAATGGCATAGGTGTATCAAGTATATATACATGGGCTCGCTCATTCTCTCGTTAATACACATAATATATACGGTGTATCAGAGATAGGTACCACACTACCGAGAGAAAGGAAAAGACCGTTTGTATTTTCCAAGCGGCAGCGGTACACAATGAGCCCACCTTTGCAAACAGAAATAACGATGGTGATAACAATAATAATGAGCGTAATATACAAAACACAGCCACCCACAATAATGTACCCCGCATATTCGGCCGGCCGTTCGTACCCCTTGGTTGTGTATGTCGTACTACCACAGCCATGGAAGCGGCACAAGGTGCCAAAGCTCGACTAGAGTTCTCTCGTGTATATACCCACAGCCCCTTTGTGCACATACATATGCATGTGTGTACACCTCACCCACCCATGTTCATATTATTATACGTATAAACTTTGAGAAAGCGAGCGAGAAAGATGAAATAGCTCGAAGGGCTGTAGGTAACCACCCATAACCGCCCCCTTTTGCTTCGGTATAGGACATACACGTAATACACGCACACACATAGGTAGGTGTGCCTGCGTGTACGTATATATACATATATAGAGGACGAAAGGAAGAAAGAGAGCTGCCGAAGGTTCTACTTGATTGCCAAGGCATCTTAAGTCCGCTCGACCGCCGGCCGGCCGGCTATACGGTTTTCTCTTCCTCCTTTTTTTTTCTCCCCCCACCCCCCACCCCCCCATCGTTTCCCGTCTCCCCCTCGGCGGCCCCTTATCGCTCTCTTACACACTAATACTCCGCAGCCATCAACGGAGAGGCCCGATCCGTACAATAATAATACACACGCACGCACCACCGGTACAATATACACAACGCCCGTGTGTACGTGCCTGTGAAATAATACACGTGTGTATATATATAGAGTCCCATGCCCGGTTGTATATGTATGTACATATTGTAAAAGTAGCCGAGTCCGCGCGGACACTCTGGGCTCGCCGACCAATGCGCGTCTCGTTCCGTGGTTAACGAGCGAATGGGGCTCGCGAGTCGGGTAAAAAATGGCCAGCTACGCCCCTTTTTCGGGAAGAAAGATCGGAGGCGTTGGCGAAAAAAGCCAATCGACGCGGCCAGTTGCGGCTTCGCGGCCTATCGAGCCCGAGAGCTAGCAGCTCGAGTAGACTCCCCTCGCGAGCCGTGTGTACCGCTTGCGATGACAGCCGGTCGTTCGCTCCGCGCGGACTCTTCCCTCTGTATACATGTATAGGGGTATATATATATATATATATATGCTGAAAAATTCACGCTTCCGGCGTGCGCGGGCTAACGAATGCATATTGCACCTCTTCCGATGAATAATGAAACTCGCTCTCGACCTCGATAACCGTGCACGTACGTATATATGCGATTCATATATATATATATATATATATATAGGGTCAGATCGTGCGACAAGTCGGAATCGAGTGACTTGTCGATTGGAGGAGCAGCAGCTTCGAAGTGTAAAAACACACATGCACAGACATGAACGCGCGCTAATGGTTTTGTTTTCGATGCAAAATTTGACCCACTTAATGCTCGTTTATCGAGTCGAGTTGGCGTATATATTAACGAAGAACCCGCTCGGCGTGGCATTTAAAATCAATATACTTGTATTAGCTGGCGAAATTCAGTCGATAAAAACCGACTTGGCTCTCGTTCGTTTGGTGCATTATACACGTTGGCGTCTGTTGCTATTATTTTATTTTATTTTTTTAATTTTATCGCTCGGAAATCGAGCGTCTTGAGTACTTTTTTTAGATATGTATGAAACGTACTACTCTGCAACATATACTCATCGAGTTTTTATTTTTGTGAAAATTCCAAACTACATGCCTGATTTTATATTCCATGTGGGTTTAAAATATTTTGTACTTAACAAGTAGATAATTTCAGTAGGCAGATATAAGAAAAAAAAGTATTAAATAAAATTTTTTTAAATTTTCTGGATCAATTTAATGTGTAAGCTTATAAAGCTCGAAATAACGGAATAACTTTCTCTTAGCGACTCCCTCAACATAACTGTTATTTAAAATAAATATAGAAGAGTAGAAAACAATTAGCTTGGAAGTTATTACAAATGTCAAACAAGTTAATATTCATAAAATTATAAACTCTAGGATGTACTATTTAATAATGTTTGAAATAAAATACTTGAGTTGAAAATATATGTTAGAAATAATTAAATAATGCCCATGCATAAACTAGTTTAAGTATCATTTAAAAACAAAACATTGAAATAATGCAAAACACATTACAAATATATAATGAAACACTCAAGTTTTTACGAATGGTAAAAAAATGTCATTTTTCACTATTTAGTTCAACAAATTAAAATTTATTTCGAAGTTTTTTTACAAATACATACTCCTTTAACGACGCTTCAACGGTTTTCTCAAAGACATCTGCCGACGTTAAAGTCACACACAGCTACTAAAATATTTGAAAAGAGTCGTGGAAAAAAAAAAAAAAAAAACAANTTTTTTTTTTTTTTTTTTTTTTTTATTTATTTGTTATTTTTATTTTAGATAGACCCTTCAATTTTCGTTATCGGCAAAACGAGTCCTACGTGTAAAAAACGAGCATCCCGCGTCTTCATTTGGTTTTGCAACACGCAATGCTAAGTTCATGATAACAGCAAAGTGAGCCAAGTAAAAAATAAATCCTCCGATTAATGTAAAATTTCATTTTTAACAAAAAAGACTTGATAAAATGTACAAATAGTGATGTATTGCGGCGATTCGTGAAGATGATGAAACGAGTGACTATTGCACGCGGTAAAAATGTACCATGTTTTTTTTATGAAGCTATCCAAATGTGCGAAATTGATGACAAAGTGAAAAACGACATTATTCCATTGAGCGCATCAATTAGATCGAACGCGACCTGAATTCGCAATACGAACGCAAAAGTTATATTTACACCCACATGATGTTTCCTCATCGCTGGGCTGATCTTCGCGCCACGCGACTGATACCTCACACGCGATATTAATAATAATGTACGCGAGCGCCGCTGACTCGCTTCAAATTCAATGACAATGTTCGAGATTTTTTTTTCCCAGCCTCACGTCTCATTGACGCCAATTGCGCTCAAAGGTCGAGCCATCTCTCTGTCTGACAGGCTTAAGTGAATATGTATGTACTACGTGCATGTGAACAATGTAACGAAACCAATGAGAGGAGAAAAAAAAGAAGTTACCAACAGATGAAAGAATGAAAAAAAAAAAAAAAAAAATACTTATTTACCGAGCCTGAAAATCGGGGGATCCGCATGGCTTAGTTTCCAGTATAAGTACATTACGCTCGTTTTCAGATCCTTGCAGCGTATATAACTGTATACAGTCCAAGTGACGGTGCACAATGCTCGAGATGGAAAGAAAGAGCCGTGCCTCCGTGAGAAGAAAGAATGAAAAAAAAAAAAAAAAAAAAAAAAAAGAGACGAGGCTTATACAGCGGAGGAAGGAGGAAGGAGAGGGCAAAAAGGAACGAATAGTGTTTAGGTCGGGCCGGCGTG
The DNA here is from genome assembly GCF_000648655.2 of Copidosoma floridanum. Next base: position 906,612 of record NW_019379492.1, read on the forward strand.
TAATGCGTCGGGGCATAAAGTGGTTGGTAATTGATGTAGCAACGCACACGAGCTTGCGTATAATATTATACACATGCCATGTGTGCGTATATACATAGGGGCGAGGAATCGGGTTTCACTGTTGTCGCTGCTGCCGGTGGTGGCTGCAGTGTTGCACAGAGTGCGAACGAGCACGTGTACCAGGTATTAGTGATGGTGTGTATCGCACGGAGAATGCGAAGCGCGAACAAAAAGGGACGAAAAGAAAAAGAGCCGGGAGAAAGGAGATATTGGGTTTTGTACGGATTTCCTTTTTTCGTTCGGGACGCGTACACGTATTATTATGTATACTTGTGCACGGACACCTTCTATACCTTTTTTTCGTTTCTTTTTTTTTTTTTTTTTTTCTTCTTTCCTCTTGCTGGCTGCTGTTGATTAAAAAATTTTTTTTCGGTAAATCGGGATGACGCGGGAAGTTTACGTGCACCGAGTCGAAGAATGGATCGAGGACTTGGGTCGGGGAGAGGTGGAGCGAATAATATTACACTTTGGAATTTTTGGTGCGAGATTTCCTTTTTTTTTTTTCCTCCAACCTAGAGCTTCGTTTTTAAGGCAAATATTGACACGGAGAGTCCGGGACACGTTCCGTATTTGTACACGAGGTCTGAAGGAATATCAATGTTTTTATCGAGCCGGTGTGTGTTTCACTAATATAAAATTCCTTCTCCCTGTCCAAGTTAACGACACATCAAGCCTCGTTCGGTTATCTGTTTACTTTTTCTTAATGGATCCTCGATCCCACGCGCCTCTATTTTTCTTTTCTTCTTTTTGTTTACGCTTAAAAATCCATCCTCGCGAGTAATTATGTCAACAAGTATACCTATACGTTAAAAAAAAAAAAAAAAAGAAAAAGAAAATCCGAGATAACACAAAGTGAGCTCAGGGCAGGCTTAAGCGGACCGCTTATAACGAGCCGAGGGCAAGTATAGGAGAAAATCCGGCAGGCTCGGCTTATATTATTCCCGGCGAAACTGCAGCGCGGAGGGGAAAAGAAAAAAAAAAAATTCCAAGTTAACACGCGAGGAAAATGAGTTCCGGAGGACGAGCTGCAGCAACTTTTTATCTACTGCTATACTTCTTTGCTCGAGCCGAGAAACTTCTTTTCTTCGTCTTCATTGTCTCGCGAGCTTTAATTTCGCAAAACTTTTCGCTCCGGCGCGGCTTCCTCCCCGTTGTAATATGAACGTGAGCTGCTGCAGTCGCGGAAAATCTTGAAACACAAAGTTTCAACGGAGGCTTCTGTAGCTATACGTTGCACGCTTATTGTTTGCACAGTACATAAGTAATACGTATATTAATCGAAGCAGCGCCGTTGAATCCACTTGGACGAGCAAAACGCGCGCCGTCCGTCATGTCACAATCTGAGAATGCGTGAGCGTGTCTTGTCACTGTAGCCAGGTATTTTATAATATATTCTCATTGATTGGGAATTTATACACGTGCAGTACAAGTAAACTTTCTCCTCTTACTTTTGTGCGAGTAAGTTATCCAAATGAAAAAAAAGGCCGTCTTTTTATTGCGTGCAAATGCACGCGTGCGCGCGTGAAATGTGTTTCATTTTATTACACGCTCGGGCCTTTCTTCTTCTACAGGTATGAGTACACTGGTACTTGTGTGTCCATTGATATTACGGTCACTTCCGCAGAGTTTTGTCAGGAGTTGTGTGTATACGTGAAATGATAATACGTCACTCTATAGTGAAGTGACTCGACGGCGACTTTTGATCGGTAATAAACCGATCGTGCGTGTATAAACGGTGATCGATCGATTTTTCGAGTCAAGGGCTCACGTAAAGAAAAAAAATAGATTGATAAATCGAGCGAGATAAAGACGTGTGCGTTACGACGTGCCAAGTTGTCCCGATCTCGTGCTCCGATCGATGAATCCCTAATGACATGTAGATCTCAATCTGTTTGGATGATGTGTGTCCGAGTAAGTGACTGTGATCGTTTTTAATGAAAGACGCGTTCAGCAACGATCATTATTTTTTTTTTTTTTCGCTTGGCAATTTATTTATTTGAGTAACAGTTCGTTTTGCTGGTATCTGTTTTTTAATAACTGTTTATTGAAAAATCGCCATGCTTTACGTAACGATCGGGTGTTGAATGACGTATCTATTCGTGAATTGAATTTATTTGTTCGGAGTCGAAAATATTTCCTACCAGTCGGATCGATGTACAAATGTTTTTTGATAGACTGAAAATTCGTCGATCGACGTAAATATCGATCGTTCGATAAGTCACACTTCACTCTTTCAAGTATATGTATAATTGACTTGTTAAAAATTGAAACAAAATAAATAAATAAAAACACAGGCAGTACTTAGATGCGACTGATTATCGACTGACTTTGTACGACTTCGATCTTTACAAAACTCGCGCTCATTGTCTCCCTCTTCTTCCCGAGAGTTATCGTACGTTCTCGTGCCACTAAATGGTATATGTGACCTTCAATTGCCGTCAATTGCAAGTTCATGTGGGAGAGTCTCGGAGAGACAGAGAAGGGACACATATAATGTATAAAGGTATTATTAACGTAATGATTGGAAAAGGTGGGATTAGAAATAGGTTGAAATGAAAAAGCAATTTGTGAACACAATTATTCTAAAAAAAAACAAATATTTTATTAGAAGTATTAAATGATAACTAAAAGGTGAAAATACCATACGTCTCATTATTTCAAACATCGTTCGTTAAATCCTTGTGAATGATTGGATTTAAGGACAGAATTCATACATTCTACCTTAGTACACAAACGATCTCCGTTATATGATACAATCTTCATGAGCATAACAGCAGACTTATGTGTAAAGTAGATTATACCAGCTCGTGTAATATATATTTTTCTCGCATATTTTCTCGTGTTCCGATACATCAGACGCTGCTAACGCGCCAACGCAGCAAATCCAAGTTGTAACGCCTATTTAAAACTATTACCTTTATTTTTATTACTCTTATACATTACTTATATCATTACAGAGTTTTTTTTCTTCTTTAAATTAAATGTATAGTAAGAAAAAGCGCAAACAATCGCGCTAATAGTTATACACACGTATTTGTATGACATGAGATTTGACAAAGCGGCAAATCTCGTGCTTGAGATTGACCAAAGCACAACAAACTGAACGTCTTTCTTTCAATTACATTATTTTTCAGTTTGTATCTTTGATTGAAGTCTCGCCGAGCTTGTACATTTACCTTTTTAATGTTTATCTAAAAAGAATAACCTTCGTTGTCGGGGACGACATTGTGACAAGTTGAAAAATCAATAAAAAAAAGATTATTATACAAAATTTACTTTCCCGTTTCGATCAGCATTGAAGCTCGAGTGCTTAACTTTCAGAGAATAAATATTATGCATTTTTTCTCAAAGCTGTCACGTATTTGGATATCGAAAGTAGTCCAAAAACATTTTTTAGCATAAGAAAGTTGTTAAAAAATGTATTAGTATTAAAAATATTTCCAGAGTACTTTGATTTTTTATCTCGTCAACGATTCGTGATAAAATTTGACGCTACGTGTGATGCTGATAGTTTATTGCTAATCAAATCAATGCTTTGATGTAAATGCATTGGAAGAGCAAATTTGACTTGATAAAAGTTCAATTCAGCACTTGTATTTTAATTAAAGAATATTGAACTTTTATTTTTCAACAAGTTTTCATCCATTACGTTTTAAATCTTAAAAAATGCAAAATCACATTATTCCTATCTGTACTTTTAAAAAAATTTTTTTATTCTATCAATAATTTTTAATTAACATGTATTTATGAAAACATTCACGACTGAGTCACCAAATCAAATTAAAAAAGCACAGAAAATTTGTTTTCTAACATACCTCGTTTAAAGTCGTATTACAGAACGTTATACAAAAGGTCACATGAGATTGATGTCAAATCATCAGGCCAGCGTAGTGTTAAGCATCAGAAACAGTAGCCATAAAAATTTTCTTTTACTGCCTATCCGACGACCCGGCAATTTATGCACCTTTCACAAGACTCTGCAATAAGCTTTCCGGAAAACTGTTTTTTTATCTTAAAAAGTTTATTAAACCTGTCCGTGAATAAAATGGAAAACTAGTCCAAAGTTTCTCATCGACACCGGCACCGTCACCTGTTTGACCACACGGATTTCTCGAAAAGTATTAGCACGCGAACAAAAATTAAAACAAAAACAGAAAAACAAACTCAATCGACCAGCTCTCAACATTTTCGAATACAAAAGAAAAATAGAAGGAAAAAAAAAAAAAAAATCATCACCAGCCTACTTGGGCAAAGCCCACAGGCACGTGCTTGTAAATGTGCAGCGAAAAACCGTGGACATGCAGTTGCACACTCTTCACGGATCCAGTACCGCCAGGACAAGCGCGACTACCAGGCTGATGAAACAAAAGGAGAAGGCTACGACGAGGCCGAGCCGTGACATGGCCGGTGCCGGGTCCTACTTGTCGCTCCCCGTCGGGTTTGCTTCCGTCCCCGTCGTCATGGTGTCCCTCGAAGCTGCCGCCGACTCGTCCGACTGTTCTGGCTTCTGCGGAGAGGACTTCTTCTCGGTCTCGCCAGCAAACAGTTTACTCGCGTTCGGGAACCTCCTGGAGTTCGGGAAGTCTGGCGTCTTCAGCCTGGCTGGGTGCAGGCACTCCTTGATCGCCTGGCCGAAGGCGTTCCTGACCGCCGGCGCTGACGAGACCGCGTGGGCGGCTCCCTGGATTTCGTCCACCGGCGCGTGGTTTATGCCCTCCCGCACGAGTCGCTCGACCGAAGCGCCGATCGCCGAGCCTCCGGTGGCGCTCGTGGGCGAGACCAGCAGCTGTGGCTTCTGTTGCTCGATGAGCTTGCGTCGCTTGGACGGCATTATGCTTAGGTAGGCGTCGCTGAAGGGCAACGGACCACCTTGGAGGCTCTCCAGCTGGGCCTGCTTGCGCTGGCGCACCGCGTCCCGAGCTATTATCGGCACCCATTCCTGCGAATCGAGGAAAAACAGGGATCGCTTATGTTTACCGATTTCTCGTTTATTTGTTTGTTTTGGCTATTTGTTAAAGGCGTCTCGTTGATATAGGTGTCAATGTTTTTTATATAAATGAAATGAAAATCTGGATGTTGTTATTATTTATTTTTGTATCTATCTCTACTCATTCTATATCAACTTTTAATGCAGTGAGGATGAGATTCGTTTTATCATGATGGTGAGTATTTGGGTTGATTACAAATTATATTAGACAAGTCGTTTCATTTCAAAACTCACTAGTTCTATAGCTTTCCAATGCAGCAAAAAAAAAAAAAATATTTCAAACTATATGTTACATTTGATTTAGTGAAAGAGAATTAGTAATTTTTTTTTTAGTACGAAAACTTAGCACAGCAGTTTATTTTGTGCGAAATTAATTACAGAAACAGGATACAGAAATATATAATGCTAACTTACTCCATTTCTATGGAATCTGAATGGTGTACCTAATAATGAAATCACATTCGTTGTAGTAAATGATTCTGTGGTATCAACGAACAGAGCACTATTGACTAAATAGCTTTTGAAAAATGAATGACTTTTTTGTACGTTTTTGCAAGTGTTGTATGCATTTTTATGAACACAGCGAAATAATCATGGAGCAATTGTAATTCTAATCAAGTTCAACGTGTTTACTTTTCGCAATAAAAAAATGTTGTGCATGAAAACGAACAGTTTAGAAGGAACTTTTCATAAAATTGATTCAACCATCGAAACGCTGACCAAGTAAAAGTACAGATTGAAAACCACACATACTGTGCTTTAAATAACAATCATTTTTGAAGGAAATACTATCTGCATGATTTTGAGAGAAAGATCTGCAATGAAATGCACTATTCTTTTTTCATCGCAGATTCCGATGTAGCGGCATTATAAAAGCATCGCGAACGAACTATGTAAAAGCAAACTAGTGAATACTGAAACTGGATTAAAAAACCAACCTCGGTTCACTTCCGCGATCGGCATGCTATGCGCAAAATAATTTTATCCATGTATATTATTACAAACAAGTGATTCAACCCTTAAAAGCCAATTTCACTCTTCGGTATTGAAACACAAAAATTGTGTAAAACTTACTTATAATTACGATACATTGTGACTACAAGTATAGTAGCAATTAATAAGAATTTTTCAATCGTATCGTAGCAGTAATTAATATGGTGTAAAGAAAAATTGGCTCAAGTTGAAAAATTTTTTTTTTTTTTTAAATAATTAAAAGATGACTTACAGGAGGTAAGTGTTCGGCTCCTGGGAACGTCTCCGGTATTTCTTCTCCTTCAGCCAAGTCCATCATAGAGTCTCCTGTTTTAGTCTCAGAATCTGTTTCCATGGGCTGTTTTTGAAACAAAAGCATTGCAATCGTATACGTAATTATTGATTGTGATTAATCATTGATGGTTAAAAAACTATCGAATAAAAATTTTTTTACAAAATCGAATGCGAAATGTTAACACCACATTATAATACAACATGTTTTATCATTGATGAAAAAAAGTACTCACTTCAGGCTTGATTTCTACTGTCTCTTTCTTCACTTCTTTCTTTTTTGGAGATGCCATCTGATCATTTTGTCGTGATAATGGCTGTGTTTTGATCTCGGGTTCTTCTTTAACTTGAGGCTGTGATTCATTCGATTCCTCCTCCACAACCTCTTCTGGCGGAGCTGATGGTTCATCCTTAAACACTAGCATAGACGCTATTTCCTCCTGAGACAACTGGCTCGTTCGAGTCACATAGGTATGTATTCTTCCACTGAGTACGCCTAACAGGGTTTGTTGGAACAACGGATGTAATCCCTCTGTAAGTTGATTCTGTAAACAATAATAAACTTGAATTTTTTATTCCTTCCGTTGATCGCATTCATAAATTTCTCAATTAACTACAACTAACAATAAAACGTGACGCAATAGTTTCAGGAGCTGTTTGGCCTCCACTGAGAGTATACTGCAGAACTGCGCTCGATTGATCCTCCAACTTCTTCACCAAGTTCACTACCTCTTGTGCAAAAGTTATGTTGTCGAAATCTGGATTAAAAGATTTTTTTTTTAAAGAAATTATAATCAGAAGTTTAACAGAGTCCATAATAAATGAAAGATCATAAGTTTTACCATTATTAAACAAAACTTTGAGGAATTCTGAGCAGAATTTTCGTAGCATAACTTCGATTGTACCAGGTATATCTACGCGTCTACCAGCTTGCTCTTGAGGTACATCTAGTACTTGAAGAAATAGCCTACTGAACGAGACTACCTGCTCAACAACTTGTTCTTGTAAGGAATCAACCGTTGTGTTAGGGAAGGAATGTTCCAAAAATTCTCGAAAAGGACGACGAAGTCTTACTAGGGGTTCTGTTTGGCCTGTGCTGATTTGCATGAGCCCATTGAAAGTGATATTTCTAAGCTAGAAGAATTAAAGGAGACATTAAATTTCATCAGTATACCAGCAATTTGCATGTAAAATATTTCACTTTAATTACCACAAATAACCAAAGATCGGTCATAAAGTCGCGTCCTGTAAATTCTTCATGTCGTATATTAAATGTTCTCAGCAAATCTGCCAGTGGTATATCATTAGTTGGTGTAAAGTGCATTTCTCCACCATTGGGACTGTTGAAGTATTATGTGATATTTAATGTCAATGGTTATACACCATTAAAAAAATTACAAACCAAGTATTGACTTACTCGCTTCCAATAACTGAGATGCGCACATCACTGGATGGAGACTGGAATAATTCACTCAGAGTCATGGCTAATCCCAGACCTGTTTATAATATTCATCAAGCTTAGAGAATTCATGAACATAAGTCCGAAAGTTCATTTTATAGAGTAATTGATTTTACCACTAGCAAAAGCCTCTCGACGGTTAGAATCTAGGAATGCACCAGCAGCATTTGCATCGCCGTCAATCGTGAAATTTATTTCTTGTGGTAGAGGTACAGTTCTTGAAGTGGATGACGATTGTGTTGCTAAAAATTATTATCAAAGGACATATTTATTCATCACCTGTCTTAAAAAATAATCAGATCTTAATAGAAAAAAAAAAAAAAACTTACAGGACTGTGATCTGTTTTCCGAGCTAGCCGCCTGCTGCCCAGTTGGGCTGGCTTGAGAAGTGGTCACATTGGTTTCTGCTTGTTGTTGTTGATTTTGCCTGCGTAAGTGATGCGAATTGCACGGAAGGAAAAGATCAAACTCGAGACTTTGACCCATTCCCATACCAACGTTGAGTGGATGTGTATGAGGGTGCAGAACGTGCGGCCGCGCCGTGCTACGTGTTTGCGTTGACGTGGTTGGATGAGTGCCAATGTTGCTTCTGCAACGCAATTTTAAGCTTGCATTTTCCCACAGTTTGTCACAAGAATGAATCAACGTAACGATGTCTACCTTGCTTGAGTGCTCTGTCCTGAATTCGCAGTGCCAATGTCCATTTGCTGGCCAACGAGCGCCATGAATGCCGGCATATTTGCCGTGGCATTGATCGTCGCACCACCGTTAGACGTCTCAACTTGCGCGTGTCTGCCACTTAATATACTCTGGAGCGCATCACGAATCAACGTCATTGGAGTAGCGTTGGCATTGGAAGCAGCTAAATAATCGAATAACAAGTTTTTAAGACATAAAAGTTTTTATAACAAATAACATAATACAATATTTACCATTTGCACCATTACTGTTGCTATTTTGGGCTTGATCATTTTCTGACCCATTAGTTGCACCAGAGGAACTAAATTCCATTGTGCTTTGAGGGCTGAGTTCCATTGACACTTCAACACTGCTTGGCAGATTCAAGTTGAGAAGAGTACCTTTAATAGTATTAATAATTGATAACTAAACAAAAAATAATAAAATCAAACGATGAAAATAGACAATAATTATGGTTGATTTTTCTAGTGAAACCAAAGTGCCTTATTTAATGTCTGTTTTCAATTTCAAATCTAATTGAACTGAGTATACCTAACACAGAAGCTTGATTGGGCCCACTAGTACTATGAGATGTTGATCTACTATTGGCACTATTTGGCGTACCTGTTTGATCTTGTGTACCTGAAGTTGGGGACGAAGGTCGAGTGGCTTCGTTCCCTTCATCATTGGTGGCATTGTTGTTATTGGATGAATTTCGAGCTGTTACATTGACGTGAGACTGCAATCGAACGGGAATAGTCTATGACCATTTTAATTAAAATGAAATTCAAATTAAAAGTCACATGTACAAGTCTAAGTAAAGATGTTACCTGTTATTTAAAAAGAAAAAAAAAATTCAATAATAAAATGTATGCTTTGAAAGATATACCTCAACTTGAATGGGAATTCCAGTTTGTAATATAGCAGAGTGTTGTATGACGATTGGCCGACAACGCAAGTTACGTGGAGGCTGCTGCCCCATATCTACAATTATATCACTTAATGCATGATTAGCATGGGACAAGTAGTGTAAACATTCGCTGACACCATCCACTATCCTCTGATTTTCCGTAACACCCTCAGGCCCATTTTGCTGTTAAGAACGATTTTCAGAAATTATTCCGCAATAAAGATGGTTTTATTAGTAAAGGAGTTTTCACTCACCCCTGAGGTAAGCGCAGGGTCCGCCGACATCAAAGCACGGTAGCGTTCAATGTATGGTCGTAGTCGGTCTTGGGTAGCAATCAATCTTTCCAACAGCTCAGCCATCAGTGGTGGACGAGGTACTCTATACAATCATCAATTTAACATAATCTCCTTTTTAGACGTAAAATTAAGTGTTGTGAAATGTAATTTTTTACTTACTGAGGAGACGCTCTTCTACTTGTGCCACTTGTGGAAGCACTCGGTTCTGCCCTACCATTTTCTGATCTTTGAGGTTCTGATCTCTCGGGTTCTTGTTCCTCTGATTCTGAAGTTTCCAACGGTGGTGCACTTGGTTCTGAAAAAGCTCTGGCTACTGTTTCAGCATTGACTGTAGGGCCATCTTCATTTTCTAGTTTTGTGATGAACAATACGATTAATACGGTACCAAATTTATTTATAAACGATGAACACATATGATATTAAAATAACGTAAAAATTTACCTTGTGATAATCTAATATTAATAAGAGCAGAACCTGAAGAAAAAGCAGCAGCTACTGCTGATGCAGCTTGTTCCATTGCTATCCTGGCATTCTCATTTCTATTTATACTACTGAAAATAAATTATTTATATTCATGTAAAAAGAACAAATTAAAAGACAATTTGTATTTATCCTATTTTCCTTTTTCGCTAATCATACCTATCTTGTTCTGCTTCATCTTCAGGTGCTGTGGCTTGAGGTTCTGCTTCTGAAGCACTATTTTCAGTTGGACTTGGATGCAGAGGGATTGATGGATCATCTAAACGATCCATCAGCTGCATTGCCTTATTTAACATACGCCTTGCACATACCAATCTACTGTTAGATAAAGTGTTGCTCAACTGCGGAGTTGGTAAGCCTATACAAAAAATTTAAAGCCGTCTTAATAGATAACAGAATATAATATGTAAAGCTTATAATTAGTAGGTTATACGTAAATAATTATCATTATGCATAGAGAAAAGTTGAAATAAATATTTTAAATGATTTAGGGGCTTGACATTATGAAAAACTAACAACCATTCTAATGAACTAACCGTGGCCTTCAACAACCTCTGCAGGCATAGACATTGCACCCAAGTACATTGCATTCCTATGAAGTCCCCTGTATTGAACTCTTGATCCACCTTGAGTCCACTGGCCATTGCTCTGTCTTGAGTTCTCATTGCTGCTGTTGCGTGGTGTATCAGGCTGTGGTGGAGGACGTTGCACCAAGTGTACAACTTTTCCATCCACATCTGTATACAGTAATTTTGAGAAATTGTTACGAAATTTCCAACTTAGTTAATTATTTCAAGGCTTCGAAGCAACCATTTTCTTGAAATAACAGTAAACAGGAAAAACTTTGGTAACTCTGTTTTGGGCAAGTCGGCATATAAATAGCAACGGCCTCTATATCAGAAATAATCAATATGCAAGGTTTCATCATGCAGCAAAGCAAATCCAACCTAATTTTCGCTTGAACTTGGAACTCCAAACAAATCAAATCAACACGAACCAAGTCCAAGTGCAGAGGAAAAAAAAAAAAAAAAAAAAACAATGCTCAAGAAGGGAACAACAAAACATCTACCTCCATAGTCACTGAGCTTCTTGTCATCCTGCAAAACTCTGCCACAGAAAATCAGTCTCTGGGAATCAGCCGGGACGGAGACTATATCCGCAATGTGTTCCTTGAAACCACGTACTGTGATCTACAAGTCAAGATAAAACCACACATTAGTTAAGAACGCCCGCTAACATGTCTTAACCAAAAAATCTACGAGAGCGCACACTTTAGCAGAGCGTGTGCAACATTGTGCTATTAACAAAATAATTTTCGTATACTCACATTCTCGTCGCAGTTAACGGAGTGATTCTGCGAATCCAACGTCTTGACTGTTACGAGCATTTTTGCGTCGCACGTTAGTATCAATACTCTCGACGACGACGTTGATAAGAAAAAGGGTGCACACAAAACACAACCGTTTCACTGCTCAAGGCGCACAATCGCTCCAGGTGTGCTCTAACCGCTCGCCTCTTTGTTGCCTTCTCACTCGCACCTCTTGCGTTTTTGATCACGGGCTATTTAATTTGAAGAAAAGAAAATGCTTTTGTTCTGCTTTACGATTTTCCAGCTGGGAAACAACAACTTCTCCTCGGCGTACTTCCTCTTCTATCGTGTCGTAGCGCGATAAACCATCGACAATTTATTTGCGAGAGATATATGTATATGTACTTTGTGTTTTATTTTCCGAGCTGTTAGAAGAGAATTAAAATGACTATTTGAGGTTAGGTGTGTACGCGAAAGAGCAATTCGTCTGCTTGGGGGAAGATGGCGATCATTAGGAGGCAAATTTGAATTAACCATTTGTAATGGAAAATCTGTCCTTCACATAAAAACATGAAAAAATACGTTTATGTTTTGAAAAAAAAAAATGTTTTTTCAAATGAAGTATAGGGAAAGAGAAATTTCGAGATTTTTTCAGTGGTTGATGATACAATCGAGTAATTGTTTACACGAGTATGAATAAATAAATTATCATGTATACTAGTCGCGTTTTTTTCTGCACTAGCAAGAAAAATTCTGTTTTAATTTGAAATTTTTTTTTTTTTTTTTTTAACTTTATACCTCTGTTAGATACATCACAGATACGTTATACTCGTATGAACAAAATAAAAACGTTTAAATATGCGTAGAACACATTATAGTTTTCGATTATTCGAAGCCGTTGCTTCTAAAATTAAGGGTAAAAACTGATTAAGGGTGAGAAAGGATAATACCCTTTAATAGTGACAGCCCCTAGTTACCTAGTTAGGATGCAAAGGCAGAATCTCCCTCCAGTGGGTACAAAAGTAGGTGGATCTACATCCCCTGATGAACATGAACTTTATCAGAAAAAAAACCTTTCGAATACAGGAAATATGTAACCCTTTGTAGTGAAACTCTCCCACGTCGTTGCGAGTGAATACAATTATTTTTTTATCTGTTTCTTACGCCTCTTGACCTAATTAAAAAAAAAAAAAAAAATGGTAATAATAACAGTTTAAAAAAAATACTTAACCATTTGTATGAAGCATTCGATCAAAAAGCCTCTTAAAACATTTCTTTCTTGTCACACGAAATTTTATAATCATATAATATTTGATAAGTGGAAAATAATTTTTTAGCGTACGAAGGAAGCTTAAAAACTGTTTTCTCACACAATTTTCTTATAAACATTCCGATAACTTACATATTTCACTTGGTGCACGGTAACAGCGTTTGGCAAAGAAAATACATTTTTTTTGCTGCAGATCGGTACAACGACATCTGAGTACAAATATATATCGGTTGAAGTAAATATTTTAAAATTAACTCGGAAAAGAAGTGCAACACTGTGAGGTATATACACATACAAGAACGAGATGCTCGAGTTATGCGTCATGGAGAAGAAGAAATAAATAAATGGTCTCGAGTATTCCATAGAGTAACTATATAGTTTTTCGTATTAAATTTACAGTATTCACAGTGTAAGAAGTAGGTATCAGACTTGTAGGTATATTATTGCTCCATTCTACATGCGACGAGCAATGCGATCCCTTGCCTCGTTAAGAATCGACGATCGGCCTCTGGCGCCACGCGTAACATGTATATGAAAAAAAAAAAAAAAAAAAAAAAAAAAAAAAAAAAAAAAAAAAAGAGATCGACAAGTAGCAGAAGTATAGATGCACACTTGGAGTTGCAATATATATATTGACGAACGCATTATAAACGCCCGAGCTTTTTTTTGAGGGTTCACGGAATGCGTGGAAAATTAATGATCCGCGTGCTCTAATGCCGTCAATTAAATTTTAGCCAGAGCCGTCTTTGTGTGTTGGTCGTCGACTATAATTAGACGGGGTTTTATTTTTATCGCACGCTTCCTGAAGTGCGATGACATCTATAGAGTCCAAAA
>NW_019379492.1:920598-968853 GCF_000648655.2 Copidosoma floridanum
ATACTCACTGGTATCTCCTTCCTTAACTTTAAAGTACGTAAATAATCAATTTTCAAAATAAAATCTATAAGATAAATTTTTTAAAATAATAATTTCTCGACTTTTAAGGCTTCAAAATAATTTTTTTTTTCCAACAAAATAAGTGACAAGTTTATTTATTTTTAAAACCCACATTTTTTTCGAATACATAAAAACAGCTTTTTAAAACTATCGAGACACCTATATACATTTACTGATTCCGGACATACATTACAGCAGATTATCCACCAAAAAACTGTCCTAAAATTGTATGCTCAAAATTTGTTCCATCGCCCGAATGTACTATATTTTATCTCATACTTAATAATACAATTAAAGTATGCACCGATTTTCGAATTGTTGTATGATTTAGAAAAAAAAAAAATAAAAATAAAAAATAATAATAATAATAAACAAACAAGCAAACATAAAAACCTGGCAGTTAAGAGAAAAATAATTTACTTATCTTTCGCTATGATTGCTTCATTTATCCGTCAGTATTAATGTACTCAATGACAGCACATTTTATGTACGGCTTCTTTTTGCGGCTGATGTATAACGTGTTATATTGCCTGGCGCCAGCTCGGATGTCTTCGAAAAAGAGAAACACGAGACCACAGCAGGAGATACCAGTGAGTGCAGTGTATACTCATTATATAGCTTACAAAGAGTTTAAGAGAAAAATAAAGCAAAAATTACGATGGCTCTTAAAAAAGCTCACGCATCCCGAAATTCGCGTTTAGGTGTCGCGTTCGAGCGACGTCGTCGTCGTCGTATGATTTATACGTGATAAAATTCTTTATTCGCGGGTCAACGTCTGGTGCCCGCATCAACTTTTTCCTTTCGTTAAAAGTTTCCAAATTGTCTTCGAATTCAACAATGAGCCTATGTATGGGATGTATTGATTTTTCTTAGACTTTTCTATGTCCTCTTATTTATTTATTTTTCGTTTGTTTTCAATTGTACAAATTAAATTTGATTTTTAAATCTAAAAAGCATGTCAATTAAAAAAAAAACAAAACATATTTTCAATGGACAAATTACACACCTACTGGTGAAAATCTCTTGATTGATCAGATGCGCGCACGTTACAAAGTCCGTTCTCCAACGTCACCATCAAAGTACTCAAGTAAGTACATATATCTGGATTCGGTGGCGCTCGCATTGCAGCACATTGCACAGACCGTGGCTGATATTCGCGAGCAAGCTTTCCCCTGACTCACGTGTGCAACTGCCGGCATTCCAGAGACGCTCTCGTACTTCTTATCTCTTTTTTTTTTTTTTTTTTTTTTTCCTTTTCTTTCATTCTTCTCTGATGTTTTTGACTTTATGAATCAGTGCTCTCGTACGGGAATCCTCTTGTTTTTCACATTCTTCAGTAAACAGCGATTTTCTCGTTTTTTTTTTTTCACCCCCCTATTTTTCACTTTGATTGTTATGTTTTCTTTTTATTTTCTCATTTACGGAACATATCTAATTCTTACGTACCTGATACTAGATGAAAATCGTGCGAAGAATAAAAAAAAGAAAAAGATATCAAGGCCAACATAATTCATACATATGAGGAATAATTTGTGACTCTGAGATATATTTAAGCCGAGGTAAAATATATTGTTTATATTTATTTCTTATTACTATCATTATAATCACTGTTTCTGCACATAATGTTTTTTCAAACCCCCAAAACTATTTGAAAAATCAAAGATCAGCAAAACTTGTACGTGTACCCAACAGACGTGTATGAAAAAAAAGCGTTGATGCGCCCAATAGGTCCACCGAAGTTGTTATCAATATCTAAAAGGTCAATCGTAAATGGAAATCTCATCGTTTCGAAAGATAAGCCATTGCGGCTTTTCTACTCGTCATACGCATATCAGCGTGTGTCCTCAAGCCTCCCGTATGGTATTACATTACATTATTGATGTTGGCCGGAAGATCGCGGTTTCTCCCTTTTTTTTTTTTTTTTTTTTTTTCACATTAAATGTCAACCTGGCGTGTGCGTGAGCAGTCTCTTCTCTTGTGCAAGGCGGCGCGCGTTCCGTGGCGCCAAGGCATGACTGAAAAACGTGCACGTATTATGTCGCACGTCTTCGTATCCATACATACATGGATCATTTCATGAAAACTTTTTTTCGTTTTTTTCACACATCAATCAAAAACACCGTACACCCGATGTTGCACCATTCCGTATTTCAGAGACATCGAATAAGTCGTAATTTTTTGTTTTGTTTAAACTCTACACCCTTAAATTTACCAGTGGTAGCACAGAGTGGCACATTGACAAGTAAACGCTGTTTGCCTCTGTAAAATAAAAACTAGCCGGTGCAATGTATAGATATTGTAAACTCGACGGTGACGCCAAATTCTTATTTGAAGTTTTAGAATCACAATTTCATTTGCGTTTCTTCAGCCGAGTAACATTTTTTTTTCGAAAACTGCAGTGCTAGTTTGGACTCTGTATGCGTAAGCAGCTGATACAAGAAATTTTCCGTGAAACGATCCATGTACCAACGAAAGCGAACGGTGAGGAGAGAGAGAGAGAGAGAGAGAGAGAGAGAGAGAGAGAGAGAGAGAAGGAAGGAAGAGAAGAGACGGAGGCTGTAAGTCCGCGTGCAGGGGCCGAAGTATACATGATATCGGAGAGCAGAGAGTGGTGGGCAAGCGCGCGCTCTCTCTTTCTCCTATATAGCGCGGCTCCTCGGGCTCCCAGCCCACAGTTACTCCCCGATAATTCGCTCGGACGCACATGCACTCTCTCTTTCTTTTTTTTTTTTTTTCCCTTCCCTTTCTCTATCTGTTGGTCTCGGAGCCACCCTCTCCCGATCTCGGGTGCACCGGTCGATATCGTCCTTTTCCGATCGGTATCGCCGAGCGTCTGTTTTCCCGGCCAGCCGAGCTGTGAGACATGAGTGACGAGTGACAAGGTTGTTCGTGCGCGCAAAGCGGCGCTGTACAAGACGAGCGACGACGTTTCCGGGAAGGGAAGGGTACATAACAGTCGTATACGAGGGAACCCTTTTCGTGGGGTGCGAAATATATTTTATGACTCGGTGCACAGGCGCGGCTGCCGTGCGCGTGCCTATATTAGGTTGTGCGTGGAAAAAATGAGACGCAGTGTTAAGTTTACCATCGATGTGAATTGACGACGGAGAGAAATCGCCGTTCAAGCCAAGACGAAGGATTTTTCCATCAAGGGTTGACGGATCGGCAGGACGAGTGCCCTGTGTGTGTGTGTTTTTTTTTTTTTTTCGTTTAAAGTATCGGTAATAATATTTATACTCGGCAAGATTCGAGGGGCCCACGCACGAGCCGTGGCCCATACATGCATTTGACGCGCTACTTTGGCTGTGCGTTTTTGATAATCTGTTGGCTCTCGGGAGCGTATCTTGCCGATAAGCTCGAAAACAACGTTAAGGAAGCTGAAATAGTTGAGGGTATGTTACACACACACATCATCATTACATACCTACATGTATAATATCACAAGCTATCGCGAATCGTGCTTGCATTGCTCGCGTGTTCGTACGTACATTTTTCAAGACGCTTCGGCTCGTCGAGGAAATAAAAATATCCGGTGAACAAAATACTGCTCAAGTTTTCCGTGTGATTTTCCATTCGACGGGTGCTGTGCACCGATCTTGGCTTATTTTTCTATTGCTTTCTGATTATCGGAGACGCGCAAAAATAAACGAATTGAAAAAAAAACACGAGCTTCATGTATTATAATATACACATGATACTTCGGGGATGTAACTTAACTTTTTCCCCTGGCGATTCGCTCTCCTAACGTGAATTAATGTTATTTTCTGTAGCTAATCTTTTTTTTTTTATTATTTAGGCTCTTTGAACAACTCCTTCGCAAATGTCAAATTGTGTCTTTGCCGTAAACATCATACGTATAAAAATATTCATGAATTACAAACAGTTTTTACACGCACGTTTTTTTCGAAATATTAATAATTTATTAATACGAGTAACATTATATCTGCAATCAAAGATGGTATCAGAAACTATCAACTTATTCTTTTTAGAAAAATTGTCCAACAAACTTAATTGTCAAAATACATTCACTAAATTTTAAACGAGCAACCAAAATGCTTGATCCAGATTGTTTATTATGTTTACGAAAAATAAGGGTCATCTGTTGAGTGGGCATGTGGTAACACTTGGTGGACCCAAAACTTTCGTCAGAAAGTTTTATACTTTCAATTTCAGACATGCCTTTACAAGCCCCGAAGAAATAAGGGTGTGTTTACGTGAGCCCAACGAGATCGTATAGTAATTTAATTTGAGATCAGAAGAACGTTATTACCAACGAGTCATAAATACCTGAGGATATTTTATTGAAGCAGTATTACCAAAGTAGTTCACGTTTAAAATAGTAAAACTGTATAATTTTTTAAAAGATAGATCTTTATCGAATGAAATACTTTTTTTTTTCTTGCAGCTGATAATCGCTAAGAATACAATTTTCATTTCGGTACTTGTTCTTAACATGATCGAGTAACGGGAAATTCCGTATAACTGTAATGTAGTACCGTCATTATTTCATCGCAGACGTTAAACTGTTCTATTCATTAATTTCTGTTTAAATGAATTCGACTAAGGTCAGACCTTCACTTGTAGGAATCTATGTAATAGTACTGAAAAATTTTCAAGCGTTTTCCAATAAATCAAGTTGTTATTTTCATTTTTTAACGACAACCCGCGATTTTTACAGTAGTTATTTTATAACCTCAAGAGGAATAATTCATACTCAGGGTAGGATTCACCCTAAAAACAACTGAAAGCATCAACCCTCAGCCCACGAATTGGGATTGGTATTCATTAATTTCTTAATTTTTAATAATATACTCTGTATTACAAACAGAGTAAAATGAGAAATTTTTGCAACCCTTCGAGTGGATTTATTCTATGAAAGACGTTCCAATGACAAATCTTGTATTTGACTTGTACGAAAGGGTGTATGATCTAATAAGATTTGCTATTTATGATCAGCAATTCTAATTTCAGTTTGTAAAAAATCAAATGTTTTATCCATTGGTATAAAAACTACTGTTTCGGTACGGGCGTTATAATGTTGACTGTAACAAACAAAACATGACTTAAATTTGTAAACGTTGCGCAGGAATTTTTATCCACATGGTTCACTTGAAACGTATCCCATGGAGTCGTGAATTTTGGCTTTTACGAGGCTAAAATATTTCTGCGTAGTTTCTACTTTTCTACAATCCACATACGTTTCCAAGGACACGTTGTTAGAGAGGGTCCACGGGTGGGCGGTGAAGGATCTAAAGCTGTTGTTTACTCGAAAAGTCTACCCCCATGTTTTGGGGTGTGGATATATGTGCGAATATTTACCATCGCAATGTGTTTGGAAAATGAGCAAAACAACTTTTACCATTAAAAATTAGAAAGTTTTTTCCAACATCCTAAACGTCGAATACGCATGACAAGTAAGGATGCGTGTGCGATGTCGTGATACGTAAATGACGTACGATTGCGTTGGTCCCCACTATCAATCTCAAGTAGCCGATCATGCAAAATTATCGAGATCAATGTAAAAAATTATTCAATTTTTACTCGCAGAACTTTCCGATCGTTATAATTCAATGAGAATTCGATATTCACTCGCAACTAAACGATTTCGTTGCAAAAACCACGTAATTACACCGGTTATTTTATTATTCAATAACTCGACCAAACTAAAAAATAACCTCACACTAAAAGTATAAAAAAAGTCCCAGTTAGTGAGAAAGTGAGATGATTTAATAATAAGCAGAGTTTCACGGGGGGAGATTAATACATCACTGACACGACCCGATTTAAATGAAAAAAAATTTGAAAAAACAAAAAAACAAAAAAAAGGCCCATCCCCGTTTCACCTTCATGTATACGATGTACTATGCTCGTGTCCAGCTTACTCGATTAGCGACATCGGAAGCACCAACAGCAGCGAAATGTCGGCCCTGGTGTACGGGCTGCTGACCCTCGTGGCGGGCTCGAATCTGCACTGCTCGGAGCGCCGCGAGATAAGCCCGTGCACCTGCCGCCAGGAAGACTTCAGCCCCATGATCAACAACCCACCCCCGATGCCCACCGCGAGCAACCTACCGATCCTCGGTGGCACGGATCCCGGGGCCTTGGGCGCGTCCTTGCTCTCCACCAACTCCGGCACCGTACAGCCCCACACGGAACGGATAGAGGTCGAGTGCGAGCGCATGCAGTCGTTCCAGCAGGTGGCCGAGGCTCTCACGGGCAAATTCACCAACGAACAGCAGATCACCCTCAGGGTCTCGCACTCCCAGCTCAAGGACATATCCGATCACGGCTTCAAAGCCCTGCGGATGGCCATCGTCAAGCTCGAGCTCAACTACGACGGCATAGGGTGAGTTTTACTCATTTATTCATTTACAAGTATTCGTTTGGAATATTTATGGGCTCTCAAGGCTTACCCGTTTAAGAGTGATGCGTGTGTTCTGATAATATACCGTTGGATTTCAAGTCTGTCCCTCTAACGTCCAACCCACATGGACGGCTTTATTGATATTTTTTTTCTCCTTCTCATTTTGACAGCTGTTCGGCCCGTACTGGCCCCTTTTCGTGTGCTGTTCGTTTCTCTTGCTCTCTTGTCACTTTGGTTATTGAATGCGTGATAAAAGTGATAAAGAAGAAGCGTAAGAGTTCTCAAGCATATGTGTATAATATAATTATCTTATGGTTTTTTTTGATAGCCGAGTATCAACTAGACGTCAGTGACAAGTGCTATCGTTCGAAATTATATTTATTGGCCTTAAAAAGGAAAACAAAAAAATAAACTAAGCAATTCTTATCAATTTTTTTTTTTGTATGTGTTTCCTACGTTAACACATGGATTGTAGATTACAAGTTTTATGGCTTTTTTTTACAATTATAATAATGTGAGATGGTCATTGCTTGAAACGGGGCTTACTTGGCTCATTATTTAGAAAGATATGCAGTGTTATCTTGTAACCAAAGTTTTGTAATGTTATGGCGTTGGAAAAAAAATTTTAAGACTCGAAGCTTTGCTTACTTTCGACTTCACAAGTTTTACGAATAATAATTAAAAGACCAGCTATGAATATTACGGTTAATAGTTTACGCTACTTTTAATGAACGTTTTTTACAAACATTCTCGTAAACAACAAATATTATTTACTTTCTGAAAATTGTAAAACAGCAATATTTTTATTAAATCAAAAAGTTTTTGATCCACATAATTTATTAAAAATGCAATAAATTAAAAAAAAGAGTTATTGATGTTACTCACAAAAAGTGCTTATTTAAATTACCAGAGAATTAGTAAGTATTAAATACTACATAAAAATTTTTTCACGTTGAATAAAGTATAAGTCATGTAGTGAAAATTTATATGAGCAAACTTACGAAAAATATCCCTTGAAATCGAGCTCAATTTGCTTGGAATGTCATGTATTACGGGGGAAAAGTCATCAAACGAAAGACAAAACCAGGATATATTTGTGAATTTATTCATAACATTATGTATCATTTTTATATACATCTTGTTATACTTTTATTGATGGTAGCATAAGCTTTATATTCTTGACTCATAAAATGTAAGTATCCACTAGTACCGACTACATAACTTTTTTTTTAATACTTACATCCATAAAATAACGATATCATTTTGGGAATAGAGATAGTATTATGATATTTTTTTAATCTGCTATCTTATCAAAATAAATCTTTATGTAAGCCGCTACAGAAGGAAACAGATAAAAAAGGTATGTCCGGAACTAGGGACATATCATGAACAGCCTTATCGACAAGTATTACGTAGGTTATATAATAATATTATATGTATATACGTGTCCATCAAATAAAAGGAGTACTAGGGACATCACCCAATGTGATAAAAAAAAACTTCTAAATCAACGTTTCGAATAATTTAGTTTAAAAATATTAAAATTCTTTAAGACCATTGTTTTTCGGTTTAGAGACTTTAGGAAAAATTTTTTTTTTTAATCGATGTAAAAAAATTCTGCGTCCTGATGCTCTTTATTTAATAGATAAAAGCAATCATACCAGGTATCATTTGATGCCACGGAAAAAAAAATCACGGCCCAAAGTTAATAACCATCGTGATATTTCAAGACATATACACATCGGCGGTGAAACATAATCGCGCTTTGACCTTTGATTTCGAGCGTTCGCGCTGCGTCCGAGCGTATCTGTGTTTTACTACTTAAATCTTGACAACGCGAGGTATTCAATTGCCGGCCCATTGCACACGTTACTCTCTCACGTGAGTGGCTCGCTCGAGCGATAACGACGACAAACATCGTCACCGTCTATCGAAAAACGTGCCAAGTCGATACGCGATATCTGGGAGTACACATGTTTTTTATTTGTCACTTAACGGGCTGTCAACAATGAGTGTACCGTGTGCCACACGAAAGAGAGATAACAATATGAAAATATTGAATTTGAAAGATAAAAAAAAAAAAAAAAAAAAAAATACGAATTGAAATTCCACCTTCCTTAGAAACAAATGGTGTTGTTCCCTGTAAGTTTTCATAATTTTTATCATCCCGGTATCTTTAAACAAATTCTCGATATTGTCATGAATCGAGAAAAATTAATCCAACGAAGCTCGACTTGTTTCAACGAATCAATGACCGCATCAAAATTGGAAAAAAAAATTAAGCTAGCTAGGAAGACAACAAAATCCGAAACTAAGATCGTCGATAAGTGCCCATTAGTGATGTAGCTATAGCTACAATGTGTGAACGTATAACACATGTCCATTTAAAATTCTATCATGTACTTTCGTCGTGGTCTTGGCTCGCGTGATGGTTGTCAATGACTTATTGTTGTTATTGGTGCACACATCCAAGTGTGTACACCGTGGCGTCCAAGGGGTTCATTCGAGAGACGCCGGGAGTCTCGCGCACGCGATACGTTGCAGACGAGGCAGCAGAGAAAAATAACACTCGCACAGGCGGGTTGAAATTAAAATCCGTCTTATCGTCCGCCAAGAGGGAAAGAGACGGCGTTCGTCGCTAATCGCACGTATCTGTCGCGTGATTCCTAACAATAAACACGAGCCCATATTGTATTTTGGGCTTTTTAACGATTGTTTCAGCCTAGAAGTACTTTTCGCTTATCCATATCGCGTTTCCTCACTTTTTCGAGCCACGTGATAATTGAAGGCGCGCCCAGTACTTCTGTGACTGATTAACTTCTACCGAGTGGGTTCTAAATCTTCGAATTTAGTAAACTACGTACTAGAACTTGGTGTTTGGCAACGTCACTGTTAGAACTCATTGCCACTGGATTCACATTCGTGAGAGTCGTGGTTGCAAGTGATGCATTATTTGAGGAAATAAACGAGGGCTTGGTTGAACGATCGAGCAGTCAAAAGAGTTGATATTCTTTTTATCTCTTGGTAATAATTAACATTATTAACACCACTTCGCGATTAATTGAGTTGAATGAACTTTTTTTACTCATCCTTATGGTTTGCTTCCCTCGAACAATTTTTCACAGGGTTCCTTTTTTCATTCAAGTATTAGTATTCAATACTTTTTTGTCGAGGAATGTTTTTCATCGTAGGATTATGTTTTGTAATTCACTCGTTTGATAAAAAACTGTAGTCTTTTTTTAAATACTTTAAAGAATTCGCCTAATCACTAATTGTATGCTTAATTCCGTTTGACCTTTGGGTGTGCTATGAATTAAGAGACGAGCTCAGCGAGAACGAAGTTGAAGATGTCGAATGAAGAAAATAATAATAATAATAATAATAGTCAGTCGGTGATTACACCGAGCGCAGTGTCGATCATTGTGGCTAATTGAATATACATGAGTTCTTCGTGTACGTATGTGCTTCGTGCAATTGGGAAAAATTTTTCAGAACAATTAAATAAAGCTCTTTTTTTTTAATCCGACCACGAGCATTACACATAATATATTCATTCGTGAGTATACTTGTTCTTGATATCTTATTCTTGAGCGAGGAAAAAACTCGTATAAAAAACATCCAACCATAAAAGATATATTGTGACACTCGCGAATGTTCTAATGTATTGTAACATGATAGACGGCATGTGACATGGCTGTCACATAATCAAATCATTTACATTTTTCTGTAATATATTTTTCATACTTTTTACATGACGAATGAAAAAAAAAAAGAGTCTACGTCAACGATCTCACGTCACAGTTGTCTCAAAACATTTTATCTCTCTTTCTCCATCTTTTTTTCTTTCAATCAACTATCTGCATCGTGTTTTTGATGTTTCAAAAAAAATCTTATCAATTCGGAGTTAAAAGAAAACCTTGAAGAAATGGACAAACGTTATTCAAACTAGAGGTACAAATTGTACGATGAGAAAGCTGCATCTCATTGCACCAACTGAGGATATGTACCCAAGAATTATTTCACGGGAAATCTACATGTTTCTGAAAACTTATGACTAAAAAAAAATTATAAAATAATTTGAAATTCTGATTGAATACTGAATTTTTCTGACCTCCAATTCCATAAATTCATGAAAGATCTTCACAATTTTCGCTAGAAAAATCATGAAAAATTCATGACCCGCTACAACACATGGTTGATGGCATTTGTTCATGCGTATCTCATTGGGGACTGCAAGCTCAAAATGTGAGGGTGCTTTGAGATAAAACTTATCACTAGTTTTTCCACAAGTCAAAAGGGAAAAAAGCTCGTGCAGTGTTCTCTTTCTCTTTCTGAAAATGACAATCTCCGAAGGGCCGGTCGTGGGAGAGTAAATGTCAACGTTCTTGTTCATTCATTATCATTTTTTTCGTCCAATTACGAAACAAAATCTAATAGCCAAAAATTTTTTATGACAGAGGTACGTGCGCATCAGTCGTTCATAACCGAGTTTCCGGCAAATAGAAATTCTAAAAATGGCTTAATACCACATTTTTTTTTATCCAAAGCTCATTTAACGTTGCAGAGCCGTGGGCGAGGACGTGTTTGCCGGAATGAGTAGGACGCAGTATCTGAGTCTAGCTGATAACGAAGTGCCGGAGATACCCAAAGAGATCTTGATGCATCTGAATCTACTGCGAACCCTCGACCTCAGTAGAAATCACGTCTCTCGCATCGGAGCTGACGACTTCAAGGTAACTTACACATTGTCTTTCGATCTATCATTGATGCACGAGCAGACGGACTTTACAAGCCATGTCGATGTTGTTGGCTTTTGCGATACTAATTACTTTGTTGTAAGATGATTATTTTTTTTTTTTTTATAAGCTTGTGACTGAAGTGTGAAAAACAATCTCGTTTGATATGTTATGACTGTAACATGTTGCTGTTTCAATCACGGAAGAGGATGGGATGTGTGATAAGTTTGATATCAATGCTTAAACTTGTCATGTTGGCTGTAAAATGTATGGAAAATTCGAGATAAAATTTTATATTTCTTTCACACTCCTTCAGTAGAATATTTTATTAAAACTCCGAATCGTAATAGGGAATACATGGAAGAATTTCCTCTAAGATTTTTTAGTAACTATATTTCCCTATAACGTTTCTGTGCAAAATTTTACCTGCTCAAAATGTATTGAATTTCAAATATTAGTTGCTTGTCGATAAAAATACGAAACAGCAACAGCGAAACCATCGATCAACAACTTTCATCGTTTTATCGTGTTTTTAATTTTTTTAGAGTTTCAAAGCCTCGCGTGGGTGATCCAGTTTTACTATACAACTCAACTAGTTTTATCGAGACTCTGATAGTTGTAATCCAGATAAATGCCGAAAACAGGCTTCTCGTCGATGTGATTTTCACTCGCTTGATCGACTAAGCTCACTTTTCCGATAAGAGTTCGTCGAATGAGTTTTTTGATTTTTTTTGCTCTTTCACGCGATGCTTCGAGTATAAAAATGTCAGCAATGTAAAAAAGCTGTGACTTATGAGTTGATGCACTTTCTTTTATTTTCAATAACAAGGACAACTATAATTTGTTACAGTAACGTACTCCTTTTATTGAAACCACGAGAGTGATTTCAAAAGCAAGCCCAAGATCGATTTGCATCAGTTGTGGCATGGATAGATTTTTTTAATCGTTAATTGTTTTTTTTCACCATTAGTATTTATATTAAAAAACAATAACAAAAAAACACAGCGATTTGTTTGTGCAAAAAAAAAGATTTCTTTATCGTTGAAAAAGTAACGGAAAATTTAGTACACCAACAACATTATTAGATGATACACATGCATGTGAATCGAGTTACGACGAACAAGATAGAAATGAAAGGCATTACTCAATACCGCTCGATTAAATCATTAAAATGCTGTAGCGCTCATCCCCCACTTTTTACCAGAGATAACGAGTAATTTTTTTGTTATTACTTAATAGCTAGGGTCAGTGAATTCTTTGAATTTGCCGGAGACTTCGATGAACTTTCATACGTATCTCTCTCTCTCCCTCTCTTTTTTTTTTCTCGTCAGTACTTGGATCTGTCTGCATACATGTATACGCATTTGTACGCGCGAGAGCACGACTATCGATAGTATAGTAATTTCGTTATGATTGTTGTTAATTGCACGAAAACCGGTTACAACCAGTTCGTTAAAAACTTGATTGTTCAAAGTGCAAGCCTCTGTTGTTCAGAAAATTTTGAGTCAACCAAAGTATGCTATGTGCACCCAGCCAATTTCTTAGTTTTTTTTCGTGCAACAATAATGATTGCACCAGATGATTTCCACGTACATGTATCGATACAATGAAAAGTCGCATGTTTTGTGAAACAAGTATATTGACACCAACTTTGTATAGCATTGCACCAACATTGGCAAACCTTCACATTCCGTACCAACAGTTCACATTCTCGTCTTTGATGTCGTCGTGACTTTACAAAGTTTTATTGAACAAGCATTTTAATTTATGCTTTTCTACTACATAATAATAAAAAAAAGCTCGTGGTCATAAATGTTCCACTTGATATTATGGCAATAAAATCAAGGGTGTTTTGCTTCACTGAATCGTCACTAACCCCATCGGCAATTTAGAAAAATATTTGCCTACTATGACGGGTCTAATTTAATAATATTTATTTTTTTTTGTGACAACAAAGTAATTCTCGTCATGAAAAAAAAAAAAAATTATGTTCTCTAAGTAACGTATTTTTTTCGTTTGTTGTATCATTGTTTTATATTACAAGCACAAAGTCTTTTCAACGATACAACGAATCTAATTCCATCGAGTTATGAACACAATTTGATTTTATCAAGTATATTACAACAAATAGTTGTAAGATTATTTGAATTATGTCGCAGTTCAATCCAATGCTGCAGCACCTCTTTCTGGCCGGTAATGCCATCACAGAAATGGTTTCTGGTTCATTGCCGCAACTAATCAAACATCTCCACGTCGGAAGGAACCACCTCGTCAGTTTGAATCGTACATTGAGGTAAACAATATGCGTCGAGCGTTTGCAAAAATCTAAAAAAATATTTGAGGCTTGCCACAACTTCGAGCTTGCAAGTCCCTCAAAAAGCAGTGATTTTTGATCTCACGCCATATTTTTTTGTTTACCGTTCAGGGATCTGAATCAACTGGAATGGCTGCTAATAAACGCCAACGAGCTAACATCCCTTGATGGCGAGCTTCCCGTTTCGGGACACAATCTCAAGATGATCTACGCCGCGGACAACAAGCTGACTCACCTGCCTACCGAGTTTAGATTCCTTCACAGGCTCGACTCGCTCTTTCTGCAGCACAACCGCATCACCAGACTCGACGGTACACTGCAGAAAGCTCGCAAGCTCAAGTTCCTCGAACTGTCCTACAACAACCTCCAGGTGGTGAGTGACCAATGTTTTTCCTTGTTTATTAATTTTATAACCACTTACGAATAAGTCTGTTCAATTCGACAAGTATCACTCATTTTTCCAATAGTTATTGAACTTTGAGTCACCTATAGCTCGAGTTTAAACATTTTCACAAAACGGCTTCTAGCGTGAAGGTCTCCCCCAAAAACCATCAGAGCTTTGATTAACGAAAGTTTCAATAAAGAGCTTGCAAATTTAAATTTAAATTCCTACACTTGCGTTTATTTGCGATTCCTTGTAATAACTGCGTGTCAAGTACATGGAGGAAAAAAAAACAACAAAAATTACCACTGCCGAAAAACACTAATTTTTGCCTCGTTCATCCTGCCCCGGATGCCAGCTGCAGCAAAAAGAGCCAAACAAGCGTATAGAGGTATTCCCGAAGAGAACGAGAAGGAGAGATGACCGTGTAACACGAATCTTGACGCTTACGGCGGTCGCGCGCGTGCCGCATTAGTCGCAATTATCGCGCATAATTGCCGAATCAGGCGTTTCCGGCAGCACGCGCCGCTCGGCCGGCTATACTGGCTCCTTCATTGGATTAAAAGACACACTTCCCTTCGTCTCCTTTAATTTGTGGGTGCTTTTTTTTCCTCCCATTCCATCAGCGTCGAAGCACTGCATCTTCGAGTGAAATTCGAGAGATCGCGCTTGCACGGATGTTTCGAGTTTCACGTGGATCAGCGTGTGCTTTTAATCGAAGAAAATCATCGAGTTAGCGCAACGTTCATTGGGCGTTCGTTGACAAGTCACAGATGTGTAAGCATTCACGAAAAACGATTTTTCTGATAGCTTGACGAGTTGTTTAGTTCAACTCGTTATCGTTGGTTCGAGAAAATATAACAATGACCTGATTCTACGTCCGAAAGCAGTATTGTGTATTCACATGTCGAACGGATACACGTTTGTTCGATGTAATGTTTTGATGGACAAGTGATACGAGATAATAATATATATATTACCCCCATTAATCACAACAGTCTTACGTTATTACGCAACGCAATATCATCAACTTTCGTAATACAAAAATTTTTACTCTTTAATGTACTCGAAATCCATGGATGTAATAACACGTGACGATGTATTGTTATGTGGCACAGACAGATAAAACTATATCAATTAATTACCGTGGATGAAACTTCATCGTAAGGAGATTAAAATTATTGGTGTCGATAGTACACCTCTGAATTACGGAATATTAAATTTTTTTTTTTTTGTTTTTGTTTACTACGATTTGTTGATCGAGAAGTTAATGCAAATGTTATTGTAGTTGAAAAATGTACGAGAAAAGCTTCGATTCAAGCACGAAAATCGGTGTACGCTTGTGATTGCAGCTGGCAGAGGAGGATTTCCTTGATGCCGAGATGCTGGAAGATCTGGAGTTGGGCCACAACTCGCTGACGTCCTTGGGTGGGGAGACCACCGGTGCCAACAGTGCCCTGTATCCCTTGAAATCTCTCAAGTGTCTGAACCTCACCCACAACAATCTCAATCAATTCTCCTTCTCGTCCATACGAGGTCTGAGGGAGCTTCGCCTGCTCGACCTTTCCAACAACAAAATTAGCCGACTGATGCGCGGAAGGAGAACCATTGAGGTAACTGTTTGCAAGCTGCATATAGGTCGTTTGTGAGTTGGAAAATTGTGCCCAAAGAAAAATAAAAAAAGATGGAGATCTACTCGAGATTTTTAGGAAATACCCTATTCTGAGATGTTTTGCAATGATTTTTCTTAAACATTCGACCTGATTTTTGGAAAAAATTAAGTAAAATGTCGAAGCGTGTCGAAAAATTCTCAAAAAATGTCTTTTGAAGAAAGTTTCGTACGGCTCGTGTCGTCAGCAATGCGAATAATAAAAACGAATATTGTTAAAGCGCGGCATTCTGTCCCCCGTCGTGGTACTCCAGAACCTAGTGGAAGAGGAGGGCGACGACACGGCCGGCTCGAGCATCCAGGACATACGGCTGCAGCACAACGAGATCCGCAACCTCGAGGGCTCGCTCTTCCTGGGCATGAAGGAGCTCCAGAGGCTCAACCTGAGCCACAACGCCCTCGGGCCGGCGATAGCTCTGCGCGACTTGCGGGGACTCGAGAGCCTCAGGGTCCTCGATCTCTCGTACAACGAGCTCATCACGCTCGAGGACACGTCCGAGGTAAGTACAACCGAGGAGTGACTCCATTGGAGGCACAACTTGGAAATCGTACAAAAATGTCTCTGTTTCAAGACGTGGCTGCCGGCGCTGGAGGAGCTCAACGTGGCGCACAATAGGCTCGTCATTCTGTCGGAGCGCGACTTCCGGGGCTTCCCCGGCCTCTGCTGGGTGGACATGAGCGCCAACCAGATAAGCACCCTCAAGCCCGAGCTCGTGTCCAACACTCGCTGTACCGTACACGGCGTGCCCGACGTTCTACGGATCTACCTCCAAGGTAAGTGCTTTCCAATCATCCTACAACCCGATTGTCATTTTTTCAATCGTACAATCAACATGATGCGGATACTGCGCAGAAAACCTCTCGTTACAATTTTTAACTAACCAATCCCATACATTTGTTGGAGATGAAAGTTGTGCCATGGTGCCGTTTTTTTTTCGCCATGTACCCGAAATCGTGCACTTTTACAGATTAAATAAGAAAGCTCTAAAAACGACACCAACTCAAACCACATGAAATTCAAATAGCTGGTTTACTCGTGACAATTGCGACTGCGAGCACGTAACATGACCAATGGCACATATTCCAACCGGCGATTGAATTAATCTGTTGAGCCGATCAAACAAAAATCTTATAAATCACGCGCAATAAAGCCACTTGACGCGACACCCCGTCATACACTTACGATTCACGAACCCATCGAGCCTCTCGATATTGCTAATAAAAGCTCTCTCTCTCTCTCTCGTGCGCACCGAAAATTTATCGACTCGACTCCACCCTTTTTTCCTCTTTTATTCCACACCATTCACCTCGTAAACAAAAATATTTTGCCAAAACGTAACATCACCCAATCGTCTTGTCAAACGTTTACATGTGCATAATATCGTGCCTCTCGTGAAGTAAGTTCTCGTCCATTATTCGTCAATGAGAGCGACTCACAATAAACGGGTGTGCCGTAAAATACATTAGCTGTAAGTGGGAATTGATGGCACGATGCACAAGAGGAACGGACCCCCCTGGCGCCTCGTTGTTGATCTTCGTTGGGAAGCTCATATTTTTCCGTGCGGCTGAAAATTTATATCACTTTAACTCGTCGTGCTAACCCACAACTGTCAAAAACAGTACAGCGATGTAACGCGCACAAAACACACACAGTGTCGGGAGCTTCGAAAAACTTTATCGATTTATTATTCTCGGTTGGCGCGTAAAAAATGTCTTGGTGTCACTTCTTACTGGGAAAAAAAGAAAATATATAAAGAAGCTCGGGGGGGGGGGGAGCCGAGTAGATAACCCTCGCGTGCACACAAAACAATATATGCGAGCGCGCCCAGATCTGCTCTCTCCCTTTCTCTTGCACTGGCGCCGCCGATCCGCGCCGTTTCATAAGCGATCGCCACGGAGAACCGGCGCCTCCTCTCTCTCTCTCTCTCGTCTGCTTTGGCTCTCTTTGTCGCATAATGTGTATAATAATATGTGTACAAACACTGTCCCCTACCCCCTCAATCCCCATTTCTCTCGTGTTATTGTTATTACTATTTTTTTTTTTTTTTTTTTTCATTTCCCTTTAGTGTAGCTACTTTTCACTGATTCGCTTTACATTCTTATCCGAGTGACATACGTCAACGTGTTTACGTAAATACTTTGCTCGTGTATACAGCACTTATGTTGTGTGGGTTGACGATTTTTCATTGGCGCCCTCGTTTTTTTTTTTTTTTTTTTTCCCCAATACATGGTAAGTATTATCGATCCTTATCGGCTGTTCGATTGTATTGGTATCGTTGTTTGTAGACTTCTGGCGCCAGTATATACTTTGTTTGGATTACTTAATTTTTATCATTTTCAAAGGTCCTATGGGAATATACGCGCTTAGGATATTTGTTGTTGCGTTGCTTACTACGCACGCGAGACTCACGTGTGATGCACGTGATAAGAACTTTTGTGATAATAAGTTGACGGATTCGGTATTTTTTTTGGAGGGTAGAGGCGGGGGTTGCTGACAATATTTTTTTACTAAAAATACCATTTTTAACTTTGGGCAGTTGGACTTGGCGAAAATTCCATAATCCCAATAATTGTTTTCCAATAGAGCAAAATCACTGATACTTGCATCAAATAAGATTCAGATGATTCATTTTCTAAATAAAAACGGGTCTTCTATAAACTCTATACGTATGAAACACAACTCGTGAAAAAAACAAATCTCCATGCACGCATCCAGATTCGCACAAAGTTTCTCAATAAACGACGGACAGTTGCCGCGATACCGGTGCCTCGCATTTTCCAATAATGACTGTCACGTCGCGCGCGAGCTTTCACGCATCAGAAAGAGATAATAACGAACCATAGCTACGGACATTTGAAAATGTGTCGCATCAGAGTTAGCGAGCTTTTCTTCTTCGTCGCCCGCATTATCTTACCCGCGTGCACGTCACAACTTGGAGCGCGCACTGCGCAATATTGACAATCTTCGGGACGGGCGGTAAACTTCAGCGCTGCCTTCGATAACCCTATTGACACGTTGGCGCGACCAAGGCACGATTTCATTCACTAACAAAGGGAACTCTCCCTTTTAGACCGGTAGCACGGGGGATATTCTCGCGGGGATCACGGAGACCTTTGCTTGTGCATCTACAAGATCAGTTGTGTCACTGCAACACGTGCATACCGATTTTTTTTAACAAACTCTTTATTATCATCTGGGACGTTAAGATTATTTAATTTCACTTGAATATACTAACCGAAGAAAGCTTAGTATCAGACTTGTAATTTGCGCACAAGTCATTAAAATCGGCACTTGTTTTTGTACAGAAATCGGTTGTTAAAAAACAATCCGTTCACGTTTGGGAAAGGCGTGACGACTTACATTATTGTCTTTTCATTACTTTTAATCTACACTAGATGAACTGGCTGTATAAATTCAACGTTTTTATTAATCTCTAGTTGGGTTGTACATACGAATAGAGCAAGGAGTTAATGTATCGTACAAAATTTCTGAAATCGGTATAGTATGATCGGAAATTGATAGCCGATTACCTCCAGTACGTTTGGGTGACTATGTATGTGTATTTTACAGAAGAGCATATATAAAGGGCTACAATTTTCCTAGAATCTGTTCTGTGCTACCGATCTATTATCCGACGGTTCAGATCGATCGTCAAAAGTTTCCGGTTGTGCAACGATTGCTGCGTGTACAAGCGATCCGCCTCTGTCATCCGAGTAGTGTTTAACGCAACATTTGGTTGGGTTGCTTTTTTTCGTTAAATTTTTTCTCATTTCCTACTTAGCTCTCATTGTGCAACATCGTTGCAGTAAAGAGTTGATATTTGATATTTAAATGCCATCAAACAAAAAATTTTACAAGCCAATACTTTTACAATTTTTCATTAATATTTTAAATCACCTTAAAAATTTTATCGATGGTTATATGTTTATTGAATAATTTTTTAATGTACAAATCAGCTATCAGAAAAGTAGTGCGAGGTGAAATGTTTTAAATTACAAGTTATAAGTGCATATAAGTGTAACAGGTGATTTGAAATTTTCTGATTACAAGTGAATAGTGTTACTTCGCAATGGATAACACATTAATTACAATTTTTGTCGCCCCGTTTGTGCATCGTGCACTTATTACGACGTTTCTCAACTTTACGCGTTATGTGTACCACACGTTTGATATAGTCATACTTGACAAAGCTTTTATCACCCGTAATGAAAATTATGTCGTTTTCCGTTTCACGTTGATTCAAATTGTAATCGAGCATAAATGCAAGTGTCGTAATAGCGTGAGAGTAATGGAAGCAATTCATTATCCACTGTCATGTAGTATGATGCGCCATCGTACTGAATCAATTTTTCTGAGCACACGAGCAATATTAAATATTGCACCATCAGTGCAAATATTATTTGCCTTTACAATTATATTTTATTTGACACACACGAGGACAATGTGCTTTTTTTTAAGTTTGCACTTATGTTGATTGTTATCATTTTTCATTTACTTAGTTTTAAAAGGTATGTTATTATACCTTACCTTATATTTAATAACTGCCTTATCTGCAAAAATACTGTATTTAAGAGAAGTCAACAGTTTCAAAATAACCATTGAAATGTTTGCTCAAAATATCATTGCATAAAGTTTTAATTTTGTGACTGTACATTGTATGAAAGTCTCGGAAATGATATTTAAATTTATACTACTATAGTAACAAACAAGTATTTCAGGTAAAAAAAGTTCGTAAGATTTTGATAACCTTCACATCCTTGCATTTGAATAAGGATAAAAAAATTTACAATGCGATGTGAGGGAAGCATCGAAAAATTCACAAAAAAAACAAAGTAAACAGCAATGATCGACATTAATGCTCGAACGATCGACTGCGTAGTAATCGTTTGCAACTCAAGTGGTTAATAAGTGCTTCTTATTGAGGCACTATGATTTGATAAAGGGGCTTTCTATATAGGAGTACGAGCTTCGTAAATCTTTTTAAATTAGCGCAATGTACGTTCGGGCGCGTCTGTGCGAACAAAGTAACGCAATCATTACACCAATGATCGTTTACCTCATGATAGGTATATACATCTTCGAACGTGCATGACGTTGCTTCATTTTTTCATTTGAAAGTTTGACATTAAATTCACGTTAGGACGAATCATCGATTAATTGACAACAAAAAAATTTCCTCCAACTCCAATTCGGCACTATTTTTTGAAATTTTCATTTCTAATACTTAAAATTAGTCTTATTTTATTATTGTCGAGAAAAAATTTGATTGTCAGGCAAAGTACACTTATTCGATATTTCATCCATCGCATACAAAGTTTTCTCCACGCGGAAGGGAGGAAAGGAAAAAGACACTCGCAAGAGCGAAAGATAAACAATGAAATCGCTTCCACAGATAATCCAGTACTTTGCGACGCCGGGTTGGCAGATCTGACGGTCGCCCTGGAAGTGAACCACGCTAAGGTCTTCGGTGTAGCGAACGACTGTCCGACGCCACCGCCACCCCTGCCGGAGACAACGATGCCCGAAACAACGCCGGGGCCGCCCTTACCGCCTACACTGCTGCTGGCAGACGCGGTTGCAGCCTCGAGCAGCAACGTCTCCTTCGCCGCGACCCTCGAGTAATTTTTCCTTTTTTTTTTTCCTTAGAACGAGGATTTTGGTATAAATAATACCTTTTCCCCCTCCCTCCCTCCCCCTCTCTCTCTCTCTCTCTCTCTCTCTCTCTCTCTCTCTCTCGAAACCTTGAAATATTGAGGAAAGCTACGATTTCGAGTGTACGTGGACACGTATAACTGGAGCCATGCTACTGATGTACAAGGCTTCAGGGGTGTGGGACAATTATTATTGTGCAGCGTGTACTGCAGTGTACAGTCGATCGGATTACGCGATAGGTATGCTTTGATGGTCCATGACATGGTTAAGGTGGTTCATTTTTTTTCAACCCAAAAGATTTATTCAAGAGAATACCGAACTGCTGCAATTTTATTTCAAAAACCGTAGATCCAATTTTTAACAGCTTAGGAATATTTAAAAATATACAGTTCAATTTATCATATAATTTAGTAGTCAAACTGGACTCGTGAAAAAAATATATATGTCTGTAAGAAAATTGCAACGATACTATATTTTTTAAAGAGCCGATGATCAGAGGGAAAACAATACAAGAATGGGGATGAAAAATTGGTCGAACAAATATTTACAGTATGGATTGTCGACTACAATAAGCTTAGTGTATAGTTGTATATCACTGACCAAACGTACACCTGTTACACCGTAAAGTAAAATATTATATTTTTAATTATACTTGACATAAGCATAGAAATTAGTCGTGAAGGTAATTAGTTGTAAAAAAAAAAAAAAAGTTTAATCAACACGTGTAAATAATTTTCATTCATTCACAACCAGTTGTAACGTTAAGCTGATCGATTGTTTTTCTTCTTGAATTGGTCCAAATGACGAAGATAATCTTGGAAAATACAGCGTCTCCAATCACATCACCCCATCAAAGTGAAAACAACATTGGAGCATCGATTTAGGACGCAAGAAAAAAAAAAAAAAAAAAAAAAAAAAAAAATCCCCCAAATGAAATCCCGAGCAAAGACAAGTACAATAGTAAATCGACGAAGAAATTCGCCAACGAGTCGGTACAGCCAATTTTTCACTCAACTGTCCAGTTGTGGCGCCATTATAATTAATCTCGGCTACACTTACGTGCAAAAGTCCTCGTAACAATTTCGTCGGGCGCATCTTTGCCGAGCGACGAGGACGAGGAAGAAAGGGGAAAAGGAGGAACGAAGAGACGGCATCGGCGAGACATCGATCGCTAATTGAATACGCACTGTCTCTCGACGGACGCGACGAAAGGGCCCCATAGGGGCGAGTCGGGCCGGAGATCAATGGATCAAATGGACAATGATGGGAATAATGAAATCCGCCGTGGCGCTCTCTCGAGCAATAACGCGAGCTAAAGACAAAGAAGACACGATGACGACGCCGTCGGCCGGCACGGTTTGATTGGCAGTGGGCGATCACCAATTGACCCCGCGACGACGGCGCTTCACGTCCCTCCTACTCTACTTTCCTGCCAGCATCAAAGGGACGTGAATTGTGTTACAACGGCGCACCCGTAATACATATTGGGACCTGCGTTATGTTGTGTGCCCATGTATACGCCACTACCTATTCCGTTGCTACGTGCGCGCGTAAAAATAAGTGCGCCAGAGTGAAGATGATTCGGCTGTCTTATCCGAAGTTTTTAAATCGTTGAGTTTTATGGATGGAAATTTTTATCGTTAAGGAAATTTGTCGCACGTGTGTGCGCGCTTGGGTAGTACACGTTATGTGTACGTGTAGATGTATATGTGCCTATAATTTAATGTGTGGTTGTAGAAGTAAACTCTTTTCTCCCGTGACGCAAAAAACAAAAAAATTAAAAAATAAAAAATTTTATGATGTTAAGTGTAAAGCGCTCGATTGTTTTGACGCATCGATCTGTCTTTCAAAATTTTTGTCTCTCAAATATTAATGTGTAAGACTTTTTTATCTAATTTAGTTTTATCGATTGATCGTTTGGTTAATAATTGGACGTCAAAGTTTGAAATTGAAAAACCATTCGTTTGAATTTTTGGCTGAATATCACTGTACGTTATTATTTCTGCGATTATGGGAATAAAAAATAATAAAGAAACAGAGAATTTTTTCTATTTTCTCAAGCACATTTTTGTCTTTCCGTAATGCAATGAAATTAAATGCTATTACCTTCAAATTTTTACCAAAAATATTATTTTGACAATATAAACAACTTTACAGTATGTGTAAAATATAAGATTTTTTTTTTTAATTTGAAAAAAAAAAAAACATTATTTAGCGAACTAATTAGTTATTTGGCGACTTTTTTATGTAAAAATTGATTTTATTATAAATATACGTGTAATCAATAGCTAGTAATAATTAAACTTTGAAAAAAATTATCGTGTGAAATACAATGAAAGTTTGTAAGAGCATAAACCCATTTATTAAAATAATCAAAGATGTGTAGGTAAATGTACTAGGGCCACAATATATTAATTCGTTTTATTTTACAAATAAAAAATAATGTTAACTGCTTTCTTAGAAGTACGATTTTATTTTGTTAACTTTCATAATTTTACAACAAGTATTATAGAACATATTGGTATGAGTGTAACCTTTTATAGAATAAAAATTATGTATTTTTTATGAAATTTAATAATAAAAAACTACATATCAAAAATTTTCCCGTCCTACGTATAATTTGTTTCTGTACTACAAATGAAAGCGTGTATTACGCAAAAGAGTAATTTAAAGTATGCGTATATATTATGCACATTGGAGTTCTTGCAGTCAAATAAAAAACTTAAAAATACAATAAAACGTTAATAAACAAAACTTTGTGAAGATAAGCTTGCTTTTTCGTTTCAAATTAATTTATCAGTTTATACTATATTACAAAATGGATAGTGTAGTTTTAAAATTATTTTGTTTTTTTTCAACTAATCTGTGGAAGCGGTGTTTGTAAGCGATATTAGTGAACTGAAATTCCAAGTTTAGAATAAAATATTAATCTTGTTAAAATGTTTCATCTTATTTAAAATTATTTTATACTATTATTTTGTTTTCGAGCAAATAACAAGGTATTTTTGTCAAGTCCAATTAACTTTAACTCAATGTGAAGTAGAAATTATAATTCTAGGTTCACAGAAACGTACTATTCAAGACAGATAATCAGATGACGGTCTTTATTTCTCATGTCCAAGCTAGCTGACAGATTTTACAAACATTGTACTGCTGATATTTACATTAACTTTTGACATGATTGCAGTGAATCATCCACAAAATTAAGTACGTCACGAAATTTATTTTCTTGGTTCAATAAATTATCCACAAGTACCCTACTGGCTCAGTTTGCTAAAGCAATTAGCAAGTACTTCATTTTTTGTCAAGTTTAGTTTAAATCGCGGTTTTTACTTATACTGGGCTTTTGACACAGTGAGTGCTAGCCAAGGTAAGGGGAAGGAGTCTCAACATTCATCTTTAGTCAATGTCCAAGTAGCAAATATAAATAATATATCAAAAAGAAATATCAGTGTAGAATTTATTATCAAAATATCTATGTACAGCATGAATATAAAACTATGTATGATAAGATTTTTTACATCATTTAATGTTTAATACTAGAAGTCTTAAATAATGATATTTTGTAGTTATGTACTATCTTACATTAATGTTAAAAATAATTTTTCAGAAACAAAATCCTTAACTCACTGAGTAATGCAGTAACATTTTGCACTTCTGATTGCTTCGAAAAGTGTACCACATGATTTAGCTGATACTTTTGCTCTGCGCTTAGTTCTGGTTCAATCTTTTTAACTGAAACAGAAATATAGCCATCAACATAATAGTAAGAAAAAGTCCACAGTAGCTAGTTTTGTTAAAAATACAAGGTTACATACCTTTCCAACAGTCATTTTCATACTGGAGTATAACAAAGAATTTATGGTCAGTTGGATTTTCAGACCAAAAGTATGTCACTGTCACATGCTCAATATGATCCACCATCTCTGTATCGATATGAATATCGAGTACATTCTTATACTTGCTGCATGCCTTTTTGATAGCCTCCCACTGTTTTTTCAAGTGATCCCTTGAGTTATCAATTTCTAAGAAACATACAAAATCAGACTCACAAAGGATCAAAACCTACTGTTATTCTATCAAGGGTAAGCAAAGAAAAATGCTCCAAGGGCTTACCTTGCTGCAGGTCAACAATTTCCAGTGACAGTGTCTCTTTTTTTTCTTTGATAAGCTCCATCTCAGTCCTGATCCTATCTATCTCCCTGATGGAATTCATGGTCTTTTTCTCGACGACCTTCTGCTCCAGCCTTATAGTTTCCAGTGACTCCTTCAGCTCCAGCCTTTCACCTGACAGCTGCGCCATCGTCTCATAGCTCTTCTCCAACTGTTTGGCTCGTTCTTTGGCAAAAAATAAAAATACCTTAATCATTGGACCATCCACGAACAAACAAATATAAATAGTACCAAAAGGAGTCACTACTCGTATACGTACCTGAGAATCGTAACTTTGACTCCTGAACGAGCCTTATTACACGGTTTTTGTAATTATTGCACGCCTCTTTTAATTTTCTCAGATTATCCTTCATCAGGTCTGGGTGCGCTACTACATCCTCGAAGTCGTCTCCGGTTAACTCGACCTCGTTCCCGACGACGACGTTTGTACACGCGTCCATCTCCACTTGAAATTTAAACGCGCGACAACAACAAACTGACTGCACCGTCTGCTCCCCAACCGTCGTCGGCGGCGTCGTGGGCGCTGCCATGTTTTTTTTCGTTCGGCTGTCACTCGCGTGGTGGCGTAACTGGAGCGTAAAGGAACTGCGTTCTGTACATTGGTAGAGGTAAAGCTAAGGCCCAAAGGTGTTGAAAAAAAAATACCAGCCGCAAATCCCGCAGAAGTTGAGGATTCCGATGATTTATCGGGATCCAAAGTATTTTTGTGATTGTGTATTTAGATGGTGAGTTAAGTTGGTATTTGAAAAATGTTACATGACCAACATTGTATACTAGCCGCAACTTAGACCAATGGATGAGAAATAAAAAGTTTTTAACCAAAAGTGCAGTTTTCGGCAATATTGGTGCTTTATATCTGCTACTCAAAAAACGATCGCTACAACTTTACCAATCGATTTTTTATAATCATTTATATTCGAAACCAAAGTTGGGGTGATTTTCAAATTCAATAAAGAAGAGAGAATTTACCTTTTTTTCGTCAGAAATCCACATCACTTCCAATTATTATGCCCATTGCGACAAAGGCTCTTCATAATTTGAATATCACTATTTTAAAAAAGGAGTTAAAACTCTTTTCTCCCGTGACGCAAAAAACAAAAAAGTTGATGAAGTCTAGATTCGATACGACTCATAAAACTTATCATTAACAATCATCTGTCACAAGTTATTATTTGAAACTTCTTAATACTTATTATTAGTTATTTGTTTTTTTTTTTTTTTTGCATGATTGATTGGTACAAGTACCTGCAAAAATTATTTTTTTTTTATGATATCAAACATATCACAATAAAAAAATACATAAAAAATTATTAATTTTTTCATAAATTTTAAAAGTAAAGTGTCAGACAGTGATAATTAACAATGAAAGGTCTTTTAATTTACTATTTACTTATGTTTATGATTCAAGAATGACGTTTATGACGAAAAAAAAGAATAGTAACCGTTAATACAACGTGATGTATTTTAAATTAAATACCTATTAAAATTGATCACTAGTCTCAAATCTAGACTTTGAGAATTTAAAAAAATCAGTTATTATTTTTAATTTGTTA
Organism: Copidosoma floridanum; assembly: GCF_000648655.2. Next base: position 947,503 of record NW_019379492.1, read on the forward strand.
AAATAATCATCACCCATCTGCGCTTGTAAATAATAAATAAATCCTCTCTATTCCGTATGGAACAGTGTTGAAACGCGTCATACACCACTTTAAAGTGCCACGCTACAAAATGTTGGACTTTATTCGAAAGTTAGGAGTCACAGGTCTCCCAAGGAAGAAATGCTCTACAGATTTATTGAAATTAGACGTTCGTCAAATCGTATAGCGTGACATTTATAAAATTGTGGGGCAACATAAGTACTTAACACTTCCAGTGACGACTTTACAGCTAGATTATTTTTGAAATGGAACCTAATACGTCATCCCACTAATGATTCCTCGACTTATCGCATCACCTTTACACAATTACAATGGAATTTATATTTATGCCTCGTGGCTCACTTTGGCTCTCGTATTTTGTACAGCGGACGAGCTTTTCAGTGCAGTACTTTCGTGCACGTAATCAAGTATCAAATGTAACGTAATTTTACGAGCAAGTTTTTGTGTGTCCACAATCAACGGACTACAACAACCCAAGGAAATAAGTACACCATGGATGACAAGTACATGGCCACGTATTACGACATTTATGAAACCGTTAAAAAAATGAACACGGGCCTGCTGAAGAAGTTGCTAGAAGCTGGTGTTTATGACGTGGACAAAAAAAACATGCAGGACCAAACGTGTCTGGATTTGGCAGTTCAATACAGTAACAGTTCAACGATAGAACTTTTACTCCAATACGGATCGAAACAATATTTCGAGGTAAGTGTATCATTTTAAATGTTAATACATCATGACTTCGTTATGACTCATAGTTCATTTCAGATAGAACTATCGAAGGAAAGTAAAACAATTATTGAGAGAGATGGTGGCAAGTTTTTGTTCCAAGCAGTGCAACTGAAAAACAGTAACTTGATTCGAGCCCTAGTGCATTGGGGAGCAGATATCAATTGCTCGGACTGGAATGGTCGTACTCTTATGCATTACTCGATCAACGAACCCTCAATAATAACTCTTCTTCTTGATTTGGGCATTAACGTCCGTGCAGGCACATATACGCCAAGACGGTATTTTTGCTGTAAGGACACGAATATAGCGAAATCACTGCTTCGAAGCGATGTCATGCCAACTAAAGACCCGGTCATCAGTCTGATTGTGTATGGAATTTCAATTGGCTGCGACATCAAAATTGTGGAGCTTTTACTGCGCTACTGCGAAAACTTTAATTACGAAACAATCAGGATACTCCTTCGACAAGTCCTCTGGAGATATTCGGATGGCGACATTATACGCTTGATAAATCTTATGGCAGAGCGCGGAGCGAATTTCAACACTAAATGTCCTCAGTGTAAGTCCCTGCTCCTTCAATTGGCTGAATTACCCAAGGATTGCTTTAAGATCATCTGCGAGTTTTTGAAACTTGGAGTCTCCATTGATCCCAACAATTCGTATTTTTGGACACCCATAGAATATGCTTTTTGCAAAAGCACGTCCAAGCTTTTTAAATTGCTTTTGTTCTGCTGTACCAACGATTATTTAATCAAATGGAGCGCAAAATTCAAAATTAGCAAGAAAAAACTTGTGGAAGGACGACTTACCCGCAATACTCTGAAAACGGACAAATTGACGAAATACTCGTTAGATTTCATCATTCATGGAACGGAAAAAAAGATTTTCCCGAGACATCGATGGTTATTGGATCACTACGTTAAGAGGCTTGCAGCCGGTCTGGAGTTGGACCTAAAATTGCAAGAGTTCCTTTGGGATGAAGTGGAATTCGGCAGTTGTATTGAGGACTGCGAAATCGAGTTGAATAACATGAAGCGCAACTTCATATGCGACAAAGTGTCGTACTTCGATGTTTTGCGTACGAGCAAGCAAGAACTTATAACCCTCGTGAAAAAACCTGCGGTACGCGAGGCTTTCGTACTTATGAACACTGCACACTTTCCTATTTACGCGGGTATACTCGATAAGATCTTGCACACGGGCATTGTATTTGAATCTCTTTATAAATCAATGATTGACGACTTAAGTCAGATTTTTCGAAATTTCGACAACCAATTGCCGCTTGAGATTTTGGACGTGATTATTGTTGATTATCTTAGCCTTCAGGATCTCATTAATTTGAAGAGAGCAATGGAAAAACGATGTGATAATAAAACATCGCGTTGTTGTTACGAGCAAGAAATCATCGGTAAATTGTTCAGTTTTACTTTAAATTAATATGAATTTACTTTAATTACGGATAAAATACAATGTCTGTTGTACTCGCTCTGTAAATTATTCGATAATAAAATTTTGCACTACAATAATTAACATTTATTATCCCTTTCATTTTATTTATCACGAATTTCTTCCCCGAAAGTTAAAAAAAGTAAATTATGAAAAAAATTGGTTTAAGTTAAATTTGTCTTTCACTCTCATCGATTGAACTACAATTTACTCGCTTAAAAAATTTATTACAAATTAAATAGTCATGCTTTAAAATACTAAGTTTTAGACTTTATTATGAATTTATTACAAAGTTGTTGATGAAAGTTGATTAGTTGATTGAAACAAACAAATTTTAAAATATAAATATTAACTTTTAAATGATTATAACACTCGTGTAATTTTAAACTTTGAGCAAATTCAAATTACAAAGATATAATTGATGTACAAAAAAAAAATTACGTTATACGTTCGGCCTCCCTCTCTCAAAGTGGCGTGTCTTCACTGGATTTGCCGAGTTTATTAGCATAGAATATTAAGGTACAGATTTTACTCAATTAGTAAAATAGTGGAACTTTAGCATGCAAAGTCAACGACAAACAATTAACTATCGGTCGGGTTATTTAGCATCGATTTTTGAAAGAAGTTGTATATTTTTATCTTTTGTCATATAAAAGAAACACATGAGCTTGAGGGGATTATAAAAATGCGTTTAAATTACTTTTTTAAATTTAGGTAATGAATGAATTCAGATAAATTATTTACATACGAGTTGTTCAAAAGTATAAATTTATTCAATAAAAAACGATTTTTTCCATTATTTGTTAAATAAAAATCCGAAATTATTTTATTCAATTATTTATTAAATAACACACTAGGTTCTCGAAATTATTTGTGCAACAGTTGACAGGAGAATTCAACCTATGAATCAAGAAAAAGCGCTTGCACGTGCTCTAATCTACTTAATTACAAATGATACAAAACGTAATTTTGGCAAAAATACGGTCGTCGTCATTGTCAAGTGGCGATAGATACGTCGGTAAGGCATATCCTCTGATGTATATTATCGACGGCTGCGATGGTGCGCTGCACTGCACCAAAATATATAGGTCGAACTGTAGGATTCTAGAAACCTACTGTAGCTATAGTTTGCCGAAGTTGCGTTTATTTTACCCACAGCTGGATGGTGCACGTCGATGAAAAGTTTCACCCCTTCAGTGTATTCTCCACCATCCCGAATTTCACGTGTTACCGGGTAAAATTGATTTACTCCGCGACAATTCATCTTTTATCAACAACGACAAGCGTTCCATTGCCTGTTATGAGGAAAAAAAAAAAAATTTAATTTATCTTAATCGACAAAAAATTAAACTAAAAATTTTTAACTTTTAACTTTAACAAATTATACTTGTTCATTTGGCATATTCTATGAATTCCGTAAAATTTTTCAGCTCGTGAAAAAAAAAAAAAAAAAAATATCACGTACCTACGAAAAAACTGTAAGACAACTCACCAAATTCATTTCTTTGTACGTGGCTTTAGCAAAGCTCGCCCTGATGGCGTTGCAAGGCTCGGACGGATCAGCCATGAAGGCAGCTCCCGGTGCAACTAGGACTCCGTGAGCGATTCCTCGCTGCATGACCATTTTCCAGGTATCCTGTACTCCAGGTACTTTGATCCACAGGAAGAATCCGGCACTTGGTACCGAAAATTCAGCTATGCCTGTGAATTGATGAAAAATTTTTTTTTTTCATTACCACGGCACGTTACATTCTTACATCGTCAGCGTAAACTGGTGTGGTGGTCAGTGTTACCTTGCAAATGATGCGCTGCCAATTTGGCGATGAGATCACGTCGCTCCTTGTAGAAGACTCTTATTTTACGGAAGTGATCCATCATTTTGTCGAATCCCCAAATTTGCAACAGTTTGTACAGTATCACCTGTAACAATAGTATTTTTCACCTTCAATCAACCCGCTGTTTTTCAATCTTCATATACAATCAAAAGAGTCGAAAGAAATCTATGCATATGTATTAAAAAAAAACCCTTACTCATTGCAAATTTCGATGAAAATGCGAGTAAACATGCGTGTATTTCAGACGAGCATATAATTTATTGAGAATGATCTAAATTAAAACTCATAAAAGCGATACTTTTTCCCATAACAACAGAGGGGCGCACGTACTTTGCTCGAGCTGTTTAACAACACACGCGTTTTATCAATGTTATTAATGAGCTTTCGAGATTCTTCGCGCCTGATAAGCGCGTACCGCGTGAGCTGACTCGTGCCAGTGATTGTTCGGTACCGATATTTCATGTGTTTTTTTTTTTTTTTGTTTTCGTTATAGGCTCATACATTTTATTGAATAAAACACGTTACTGTTGTTATTGTTGTACAATTTATTGAGGTACCCAAACTTGAACGATTCAAGTTACCGAAAACCGTACAAAAATCTAATAAAGCTTTTTTGTAACTGTATACAATGTTTAGCTGAGTTCGACTAAATTCTGCATGACAATTAGCAAATTATAAAAAAATGTCATCTTACTCGACGTTATTAATGTGAAAAAGAAATAAAAAAATTGTGGGACGACAATGTCGATCACGCAAAGGTTGTATTAAAAATTTCAGACTAAACTGCGAAGGTTAATGATAGTGCAGATTATCATGAAAGAGCATTATTTTTGCTAAAAAGAAAAAAAGAAAGAAATTAGGAGATAATCGAAGAGACATGATGAGAGATAAGTAAGCATATAAAGGCTAGGGATGATAAGAGTGTCAGGTTTTCGTAACCAGATAATACGAAGCGCTGATGTTAATAACAGAAAAAAAAAAAAAAAAAGAAAAGAGTGAAAAACAAAGAGAATGAACAAACGTTTGTTACCAGGAGAAATATATTTACGATAACAAGTGTGGCGCGATATGTACAATGCGTGCGAATTAACCTTTAAATTTGCCCATCAATCAAAAACAACAAATTCATCGATCCGTTAACACGAGGGAATAAACATTCGTTTGCGAAAAGAACATGTTCGGAGATCGAATCTCGTGAGATTGGGGATGTATGTAACCAAACCTGTGACAAAGTGGGCGCGTGCAAGTGGCTGCTCTGCATGTGGAGCTCGATGGTAGCGACCAAGGGTTTGGCCGCCGTAATCACACCGATCCTCAAGCCACTGCTCAAGACCTTCGAGAACGAGTCCACCCTTATGACGCGGCTCTCCGTGTCGAGGGCCAGGAAAGATGTTGGCGCTTCCTGCAATAACCACAATTTTTTTTTTCTCATCTGTCCAAGGTCACTTTTTTCATTAAATATATCGTTAGACAGAAAAAATATGCCAAAGCTTTCATGGACGTACGGTTTAACCAAATCGATCAATTATTAATTAAAAAAAAATTCATTATCATTGATCAAAACGCTAATTTGCCCACAGGATGTTCCACGTTCTGCGTATCTATCCTTCACTTGATTTTTTTCTATTGAAAATACAATCGTTCGGTAGAGCTGATTTAAATAAGTTCAATAACATCTGAAATGCTCATCAACACTGCAGCAACGCAATTTGTGCACTATTGACAAAAAGGAATGCGAGCTACACGCTCGAATTTACGTGCAGCGTCGATGGATACGAGATCAAGATGCAATTATTCGTCAGTTATTGACTCCGTATCGAGCCCCATTAGCGCGTGCAATAACCATTTAGACTCGCGTATACGCTAATATCCGCTTGACTCCTTCGAGGCCCTCGAAGCGTCTTACATGTATGCATGTGGGTGTACGATCGTGTCAACTTACGTCCGTGAAGTACATGAAGTGATAAGGATCGTCGTCGAGGATGAGGAAATTGTACTCGCAAGCGAGCCTGTAGATCTCGTGTCTGCGCTCGAGTGGCATCACGGTGCCCGTGGGATTGGCGCCGGTGGCGTTGATGTACATGAGCTTGGGCATCTTGAGGCCGGAAGCCTTGCGCTCCTTCAGACGCTCGCGAAGGCACTGTGGAATCAAGCCCAACTCGTCCTGCTCTATCGGAATGAGTTCCGCCTCGTGCGGGGCAATCTGGACACGATGTACCGACATTTTTAATTTCTTTTTAACACTCCTTTTTCTTTTCTTTTTTTTTTTACTATTCAACCCGGTAACTTGAAAACCCTTTCGGAGGTGGGTGGTGTTGCATACAATTTGTCATATACTTTAATATAAAGACTTGCAAACAATGTATTATTAAAAATTAAATTTTTTTTCAAATGATGGAAACCACAACTATTCAAAAAAAAAAAAAAAGAGATCAACTCACGACAACGCTGGCACCAGGATAGAATGGATTCTGCACCAGGATGGGATCGCTGGGCCCGATGATGGCCTCTAGAGCCTTGCTCAGCCCGTCCTGGCCACCCGCGACAATAACCACTTCGCGGTTCTCCCACATAGGCGGCGAATGGGCTTTCCTTTGAAACTCTCGTATAGCCTACGATCAAAGGACTCCGTTATTTAAGTTTTTTTTTTTTTTTTTCGAACAAATCTCTTTACGAGAACTGAAACAAAATATCCCACTCGGATCTAATTTGTTTTTTTTCCTTCTGCTCCTTATTCGATAAAATCAGAGCCAATCGTGCGGAAGCGTTTCAACGAAATAATTTTATTCCACGCAAGCTGGGGGATAAAAAAAAAAAGCTTACCTGCAGCAGAGGTGGGTAACCCTGACTTGGGATGTACTGGAGCGAGGCAGCCAGGTCCTCGCCTTCCAAGACGAAGTCGGAGCCGTCGACCAGCTTTATCGAGATCTCGCTGAACGGGAAGGTTTCTTCGTTCGGCATACCCTCCGCCAGGGAGATAATACTGTGCGGGGCCGAGTAGGCTATTTTCGCTGAAATTTCATTTATGAAAATGATCCTTTGTTCAACTTCATGTGTGTTGTGTTTGAAAAATTGAAATTTTCCGATTACTCGAATGTGTATAATTTATACAAAAATATTTGTACTTCAGCTAAAGTGGTAGTTTCAATATGACAGAGTGATTGTGATTGAAAAATTGTGTTCATTGCTGTTACTCCACTTGAATCTGTTACGAATTTTATAATTGCTGCCTCAACTTACTTAGTTCCCGCGTGGCGGCTGATCTTCTTCGTTTGGAAACCTCCGTTCTAAACTGGGCATAGTCGATCTTGGTCTTCTTAGTTCTATTGTACTTGTACATGGCTGGATATGGGTATCTCCAGAAATCGTAGATAAGTAATCAAAAAGGAAAATGCAACAAAGATTCACTGCAAGACAGGAGAAAACTCTGCGAAATCCGATAGTCGAAAAACCGGACAGAATCGAAGACAGAGAAATGCTTTGAGACACTTAACACTGACGCATTTGGGTCTGTACTGATCTTGCCTCTGACTTCGTGCCGGCTTTTATACGATTACATTACGTGTTGCATTAACACATCTGAAACGTAAAAAGGCTGCTCTCTCTTTACTTTTTGCAAGCGCGTACGAACCTCCCCTCCCCACTATTCTACTTCCAGATAGTGATTGTTATTTAAATTGTAGTTAAAAAAAATACATATATATATTTTTTTTTGTTACCTTGCTACTGTAATTGAAAAAGTAATGTAACTTTCATATGATATTGAATATAAACGTTACTTGATTAAAATTTTACCTATGACAGCTGACGGAGTACATAATTATGACCTTTAATATGTTATAGTAAATGTATATTAGGATAATTATGGGTAGTTTTTTAATTTCCCACCATCACGATTATCCGAAAAAGCCAAAGCATCGCGTATTTTGACGACATCATTATAATATGTTAGTACACAAGAAAATTCACAAACGTCATTTCTTGTTGTCTGTATCGTATTTTTCCTCATCAATAATATTGTATGTATTGGTTAAACTAAAGTTTTCTGAACTAAAATTTTTTAATTGTTATCCACTGCAGTTCATGGAACGGTAAAAAACCCATAACTAACAACCCACGGAGATCCTTGACCCCATTGCATTCGATCTGACTTTGGGAAATTGTAACTCCTCGTATCTCCAAAAATTAATTTTTATCACACGTGCCACTCGCAAGCTCCTCATACACGGATTCCAGAAATTTCATCAGACTTTACGTGTAGATAAATAAAAATTTCCCCGAGACGTAGATACTCCAAGATGTACCTCCCACCACCATTCCCGGAACAGGTGAGCCACGCGCTGAGCAAAATATTGACCATAGAGATACGAGAGTTGACATTCGCCTGCATGCATATTACGTATACACGCGGTACGTATCGTGTTTGTATCAGAGTGCTAGTATGCGCATGCCTCTTGAGCGGAAATCGAATGTCGTTCGGAATGAGTAAAAATTTCATCAGCCACTCGTTTAGCTTACGCTTAAGTACGAGTTGCGTATGAAACTGCGAAGTGCGCTTACATCATTAAAATCGCCGAGTCCCGCCCCTAAAACTCAGCCATGACCTTATAATACAAGAGGTTGTGCCATGTAATCCATCTAGATGATTCTCATTTACGCTAACGAGTCAGTGTTAGGCCCTGACTCGGCGTATCGATTGATCTTTTTATTTCGTGGTCATTTTAATTTTTTTTCATTCCATACATCGTATTGTACTATATTGATACATATCGATTTGTCTGTTCAAACAGCTTTTATATTTACTGAATACAGTGTCTTAATCAAAAAGGTTTTTGAACATTAAAAGATGATCCTCGTAATTAAAATTTATGTAATATCAGATGTTTAAAGTACACAAGGTATTTATACCTTATCATTGTGCCAACAAAGAAAATAAAGTTGTTTCATTTTTATTTTGTAAGATTTTGCTTACAATCTGTCGAACATTATTTTATCAGCATTACGTCAGTAAAGCTCCCTCAATGTAATGGGATAGCTAGGAGTATATGTAATAAAGTGAACTATAGTTTCAAAGGGCACAGTTAGAGTTGACTTCTTAGTTTACACATCATTTTCGAAGGTAATTAATTGTTTCAAGAAAAAAGAAGCCATTTGTTATAGTAGCACAACATTCAGTTATGATAAAAGTAAGGGACAAAAAAAAATTATCTTTCTAATTGGACGGCTGCAGATAAATATATTGATATAGAGTATAGGTACATAAGGGTCAAGACACACCAAACTTCTTATCAAAAAGATATGGTGATAAATATTTTTAGGAAAGATAACTTTCCGTGTAATGAAGAAATACGAATAAACTAAGAACTTTGCAAATATTTATCATTTGAAATCGAGCCATTTGATTTGCTCTACCTATTTCGACATTTATTATACTTTACATAATGTCACTGTAACCCTGAATCATAGAGAAAAAGTAATATCATTATTTTCGAAATATTTGAAACGCGCAATTGAATTTATGGTTGGAGTATTGCATAAATATTTTTGAATGCGAAAATATTATTTCGACGAAAGGCCTCCATTCTATCGTCAAATGTAATTGTTCAAACACATGCATTTATTATTTCATTTGAAAACAATATGTCCATCTTCAGTTTTTTTAATCCGTTTACTCTCTGGCATAATTAACTTAACCTCCATCACATTATTGTTTCCTATAATGCGTTCACCTGATATAATATGGTATGACAAACTCTAAACGTATTAATTTACAGTTTTCTTTTTCCTGCACCAAGTTATTTCATATATCCGTCATTTCTATACCTGCCATACCATAAATAACAAACTTGTGTGTTGATAAGAAATTGGACAGTAAAATTGAATACTTTTCGATAGTATACTCATTAAATCACTTATTTTTCGTACAAATAAAAACACGTCGTTTGATACTACTAGTTGTGTAATTTAATGATTGAACTGCGGTTGTCGCTCCACCAGGAAATAAAACAGCTTTATGAAAGAAAGATCTATTGCAAAAAATTGCGACTTATTTCCTCAAACTCTGCAGTGTTAGTGACGCTTTTTCTATTTACCATAGAGGAAAAGTATCGTAAGTGCGTAAAGCTTTTCTGAACTGTTACGTTACTCTGAGGATAAAAATGATTTCTTATTTGTTACAATTCAAAAAGTCGTTGACGTGATAATTTTTTTTACTTTTACCAGGAAAAAATCACATTCCGAGTTAGATTATCAGTCGAGAATAATATGATATTAAACCTGAATTTTATTTCGAAAATGTGCTTACTCTGGATTTGATTGGAGAGGTATAACTCAGAGGGTACGTTTTTAGTATCAAATTCTAAAAGAAATTTTTTTTCACAACAACGAAATGTAAAGGGGCTTATGATAACGTACGACGATACTAATTTACTAGAGTTATTGTTTTTAATCTAAAGAATTGGGATCTGACTACAATGATAACGATAAAAGTGCCAAGACGTAAAAAAGTGATCAGTGTAAAAAAATTTTGGAACGGATATAGTGAGATTTCATCTAATATGGAAACAAGGTCCAATCATAAAATTAACCAACCATTCGAGTGTACCGAATCGCACTTAAACAAGTTGCATGCACAATCTCGAGTTAAAAAATAAAAATAAGTCAGAGGCTATAGGAAAGCGGAATGATTTTTCGAATCTGTAAAGAACAAGGCGTCATCTTCCGCTTGATGAATAACAAAATGCTCAATAATACCAAACAAAAAACCGAATGATGGTCTTAGTTACAACAGCCGGGAGCATCAGAGAGTTGCGATACTCCATTAATTGACGTCAGTGATAATAAAAAGCGTGTATTTTACTCGTATGTAAGTTCTTGAAAATATACATGTACACGTACAAGATATACACCCAATTGGCAGCATTGGCAGAGACGAAGAGGCAATAACAACAACAATAGCCTAAATGGGATTATCGCTGCTTTTCTTCGACCGGCAACACCGGGAGATAAATCTGTCAGTCAATTTAGATCTTATCGTGAGCTTTATCTTCCAAAGCTACTGTAGATTTTGTCATGCATTGCGGCATTGCTTATTTCTGACACAACTAATCATGAAAAACATAAGTATTTATGCAATCATCGAAGATCCGTGCTATTTATTGAGATGATATACACTTGCAGTACCTATTACGTACAAGTATATATTGCCAATGGATAAAAATCAATTTTATATACAAAAAAAAAAAAAAAAAGGNCACTTTTAACACGTACATGTTTCAATGGTTACCAAAGTGTCTTCTTTTCCCAAGAGATGTTGAATTTTCAAAAATATTTAATTTTGATAATTAATACTTTTTAGTTTATACAAATGACAACGTAGAGTTATACATAAAACGAAATGTTACTGAAAACGCTCTTTAAGAATATTTTTCCGTGAAAGTTGATTTCTACGTGGTTAATACAGTAAATGACTCAACATCATTCAATGGTTACGAGTAGCCAGTTTGAGAATTTTTTTCATCGTGTTGATGCACGTTTACTCTTTACAAACATAATCGTCGATACACCTATAAAAAGGTTTTTTTCGGTTATACTAAAAAAAAAAAAATGGTTTTATAGTGCACATTTGTAAAAAAGATTTCTATTTTCAAACAAAAAAATACTATGAATGACCGATGCAATTATTTTTTTTATTTTTGCACGTTGTTCTTAACGAAAAAGTCGTAGACAATCATTGCTGTTTCTCGCCAAAAACGAAAGGGCGTATGATATGTTTTGCACGCGTAAATAATTATTATAAAAAAAAAAAAAAAAAAAAAAGGCTTTCACACACGAACCGTAGATGAATATCTAATGTTGATAATAATACCTGACTTATACGATTGAGCAACCCTCTTGACCCTTCAGCTCGACACGTGCGATAAGCAACAACGTGCCGCGCGATCAGATTAAATATATTTGTCTTCCAGTAATAATAATAACTAAAAGCAATCTAAGTGGGCTCGACACCGATGGCTCAATACAATACATCATACGACATTGAAATAACCGCGAGCTTTATACGTTGCGTTGATAAAAAAAAGCCGATAGAGGAAAAAATACGTTTGGCTTGCATGCCTGCGAGAGTCCACGAAATCGCTCAACTTGTTATGTTTTCGGTACAGGTTGGACACTTTGTATTCTATCGCAACGGGTCACCGAACTTTTTATACGATTGCCCTCACGCGAGGCCAGTTGTTTTCCAACGTGATTTTCTAGGGTGAATATTTATTTTAGATAATCCTTTTTTCCCTTAATGAAGCCTTCTTATTTTTCGAGCAATTTAAATCCTGATTGCTACATGAATTGTACGAAGAGTTTTTTCTAAGCGATGCTCACATATTACGTTACTTCAGCACTATTTCAATTTTGGGTACATGACCAAGTTTTTCATGAAGAAAATCAAGGAGAAAATTTGTGTACTGGGCCAAACCCAGTAACTTATGATAACTAGTGTAAATAGACTTGAGATGCAATTTTTGACATCTTATTTTTGGAAAAGAAGAAGTTGTAAAATTGTAATTCTTTTATTTTCTCGTTGAGCAGGTATTTTGTTTACTTATAGATGATAAAAGGTAGCCTTGATAAACAAAAACTGAAAAGACTACCCATTCATCAAGGAAAAAGACCATACGTTTATCAAATTTTCACCTTTTAACAGGTTTGAGAAACGCGCGCCCAGCCTTCGTAGAGTTTAATGCTCGCCCATTAAAAATTATTCGCTGCAAAGTAGTTTTTCTCTCACCTGCGCCTCGGTAAAAAGTTCGCTCCAGCAATTAGCAAGTGGAGCGCACAATTAAAGGAACCTAGAAAAAAAAAAAAAATGAAAAGAAAAAGTCGCTCACCCAAGTGCAGAGACGAGAGCGAAAGCCGCGAGGAGGAAATTAGAAACGAGAAGCTTCTGCGCTTTCGCATATAAAAAAAGTCCACCTGGCGCGAAAGGATGATAAACAAGTTTAGAAAAAAAAAAAAGTGGAGGCGTGACGAGACGAAGATGGTGTGTCCATCCCCTTTTCGAGGGGCTAGCTGAGGTGCGAAAAAAGCTCACAGGTGTATGTGTGTGTAGCTGACGGAGAGGGATGAGACGGAGAAATACGACTTGGAGAAGTTCATTAGAGATGAAACGACGTTAGCCAAGGCAAAATTACCTCCCGATTTCAGAGCTAAACGAAGAGTCTCAACTCTTACTCCGCTGTACGTATAACCAACCTACCGTCCGTCCATGCCCTTCCAGTGTATCTACTTATATATGGCATGTACATCCACATCGCAGACCATTTTCTCCCAAGGATCTCTCTTTACCTTGCTTTCGCTCTCTTTTCCGCGCCCTCCTCTTCCTCCTTCTTTGACTTCATCACTCAGCTCCATAGAACCTTGCGACTTGCTCGTTCCTTCTTCTTTTTTTCTTCCGAGTGTTTTCGTGCTAGCAGGGCTTTCCGGTCACTTTTATTTTTTTCTCCCCTTCATCGGCTCGTCATTATATTTTTAGTCGATTACAAGTGTCCTCCTTGCCGTCAAGCTTCCTCCGGGAAATCGAGGGGAAACGCTGACGTAACGACCTAACGCTGAACTTGTTATGCACTTTTCTCATTTGTCTGGGAATTTCAATTTTTTAATCCGCGCACGAGCTATCAAGTACTGGTTTATATTTTCACGGTGCTATAAAATCGGCTTTTATCGAAGATTTCTCTATTCCAAACCAACATTACATGCATTTACATTAGGTTTGCTGCTCATAGGTTTGCTCATCAGTAATCGATTTGAAGCATTAAAAACACTCACCGTATCATCACGCTACAGTTTTTTTGGCATAGATTTCACTTTCATCTTAACTTAAATATGTTTGTTGGATCAAACCCTTCATCACTAATGTCAAATACATTGAGTATATATTTTAAACTTTTTCAAGGGTTTTATCCAGTTTGATCATCGAAATCTGTTGATGTTGCAAAATAAAAATTCAGTACAAGCAGAGCGAAAGTTTATAACAAAACTTACATAATCATATACGAGAGTTAGTTTCAGCCGGTAATTTCTCTTGCATCTTCAATGACGTAAGTAATCTCTAAATGAATTTTTACCCAAAACGAGTGTTTTTCACGATTCTTCTCGACCTTTTTCATTGGGGAAACAATAAATATTTTACGAACGGGATGCAAGTAATTTGAAAGAGTTAGAGCAAGACACAGAAAGAGGGAGAGAAAGAGATGAAAGCCGAAGACGGAGGGCGGAGCGGACAGCAGTCAAGTGCAGAGTAGCGTCGATAGGAAATAGATCTTGGGTAAATTGGAAAAAAGCTCTCAGGCCATCTCCTCTCGGGAGATTGTCTTTCCCTTATGGCTTAAGCGCATGGGGCGTCCTTCTTATCGCCATCGTCGACGAGGACGAGAAACGTTAATCGCTAATAGAAATTGACTCAGCGATCTATGAATTGCCTATACTATTAGGCGACGGCCCGGTAGTCACGACTATTCTGAAATTTCATCATTAGATTTCAAGACGACGCTGCAAGTGCACACATATATATATATATACGTATAGTACGAGGTGGCTTTCGCGTTTTCTCTTGTGCAAGGGAAATCGGCAAAGTCAAACGAGGGCAGTAATCACCGTCGATTGATGCGTTTTGTCTTAAGCGGCATTCGATTTCTCTCTAGGTAATTTTTTTTCTTTCTAGGGTAGATCGACACTTTGCTATAATTACCGACTCTGCGCGATATTCGTGCGAATAATGGACATCCCATTGATCGGAGCCAATTCTCACGAGGAAAACTCATTGAGCTCTCGAGCGTGATTCTTTGACACGTGTTTATTTTATTGCTCCGTACAAAAGAATTTCAGTAGTGATTCGTAGGGAATAACCACCTGATGGACTTTTTTTTTTTTTTTTTGCAAACTAAGCTTGGGGAAATACTACATTTACACAGATTTATAAATGTAACATTTTATTTAATACCGTTATATTTATAAGTACTTTTTTTATGAATAAATCAATTATTTAATTCTGACCAACCTTGCTCTTGATAGCTGTTAAAATAATAATTAAATTTTGTAAGTTTCAAATGATTTGTGTACTTACATTAATAATTCATTGGCAAATTATTTATATTTATATCACGTATTAATTAATATGAAGGATTTTCTTTAATATCAATATTAAGGAACAAAAAAGATTGTTTATCGAAGCCAAATTTAACGATATCGCGATATTAAAATAACTTTGCACATTGTTTGATGAATAGTAATAAAGATACACCAGGATAAAAAAAAGTTGTTCAACAACCGCAGTTCGGTTTTTCCCCTAAACCAAGATAACAGGTGCTTCACTGTGAGTGTTCTTGCGACCATTGTTCGATAAAAATTTGTGTAATATCGAACAATGATAAGTAACAAATCTAGGTACCTTTCCACTTAATTCAAACAAAAAATGAGATCGAGTCGGTGATGTCTGGTTGTGTATTGGATTGTACTTCTCTTAGAACTTGAGACCTACCAACGATCAAGGCTCTTAAACTTTTTCATCACGTTTTTAATCATTGCAGTTCAAGATAATTATCCAAAAGAGCAGCTAATTGCAAATGCATTTGAAAAAAAAAATTTTAAGCTGTAAAATTTTTTCTTATCGAAAATAATTGAGAACTTGTTATCAGCCGTTGGCATAAAATTTTAGCAATTCATTTCGACAGTTAATTCGTTACTTGATCATTTTCTTGCTGTTGCACAAGCCAGTGGTAGATGCTGTGGTTTTTTTAGATTTTATCAATCTTCGATAAACTTGATTAACAAATCGACATAATCGTAATCGTAAAATAATTTTTAGCAAATTTTAATTCAATGATTTCAACTGATCTTTAAAAAGAAACTTTAAAATGTGAAACCAACAAGGATCACATGTTATTTTTACTGTTACGTATTCAGGAATTAAAGGTAAAATTTTGTCCCACTGTATTTTTACACGTGTAAAAAGGTTGAGATATTTTTAATTGGCCCGAGGTTAATTGAACACTCGATAAGTAAATTCCGGATCAGTGTTAATCCACAGATCTCAACCCATAGATTTTTCTCGACGTCAATTCATGCGTAGCCTCACGCTGATGTTTTTTTTTGTTGTAGTCCAAAAAAAAAAAAAAACTTTATCAATCATTTAAATAAAGAGCACATTTATAAGCTCGTCACGTGCGTGAACATTATTATTATTATTATTATTTTTTTTTTTTCAAACTGGGATACAATAATTATCAGCTCTCATTGACGCAAGCTCTTACGAGCTTTTTAACAACACCCGGATCACTGTATTATCGTCGCTCCTCCTACAAACATCGCACGAGTGCTCGGTACAGTTGAACAGTAAAATTACAACATTGCATCACCCTCGCGCAGATGAACAAAGTTGCCCCTCTGATTCCCATTGGAAGTTTCCGTGTCACCCTCGGTGGATGTACATATGTACTCCCGAAAAAGAAAAGAAATAAAGAAGAGCAAACAAGGCGGTCGACAATGGGAGGCCGCGACGATTATGGCTCTTTGGCCACGATCGCTGCACGCACGCACGGGAGAATCATGGAAGCGTCAGAGTGATCATCGAGGCTCGTGATATGCATTGGAAGAGCGTGCGCTCGACGAACAATAAAGAGCATACCCACGCGGGCGCGGCAAGAAGAATGGGAGTAAAAAAAAAAAAATGGAAAGGCGTGAACAACAACGCCCTTTCTCTCCGCCATACAGACAAGGCGTTCGAGCGGGCGCGTCGTCTCTCGGTGCGCTATACTCTCCGCGTAAAAAGACTCGTGGTATATAGGTACCACACCACCCTGCGGGTAAGGGCCCGTTGTCCGTGACCGTCTTCTTCCTCTATCTTCTTTTTCCGTCGCCGACGCTGCCTAATTGGCCGGGGCCCCGCCACATGCTGCGCCTATTTTTATTATATACTTACCGGGGTGTCAAAATACTTACTCTCGCTCCTCTCGCCGAGTACCCAAGTAGGTATATATAATGTACACACATGCACCCAGAGATCCTCTTTTGTGCGTATTGTGCTAGCTGTTTTCTTTTTTTTTTTTTCCGCGTACACACACGGCATACACACGCGTGCACACGGACAATGCCGGTGGTTGGTTCGGGGTGTCGGGCGAGGGGTGGGTTCGGGCGCGCCAGCCAATCCAGCGTGAGGTTTAATGGCTGCGAAACCGTACCCACGGATGATGTTTAAGGATTAAAACTCGACTCGTTAGCGGAGCGGTTGTTCCTCTTTCACGCTGCTATGTGTATGGGTACGCCCTTGTACACACGCGGGGATGTTGTTCTTAATGCGTTTAGGGGTGTTTTAATGCTCGGTAACGCGATTGCGTACTTTTTAACGTTCGGAGGGTACCTCGTGGGGACTTTGGGGCCGAGGGATGGATTTTTTTTTGTTTTTTTCCTTCCTTTCGCCCATGGAAAGTTGACGGTTGTTTGAAATTTATCGTAAGTGTCGTGCGGCGATTTTATAAACTGGAAGGGTTCGACTGTCCTTTGATCGAGTCATGCAGGTGAAAGGGAACTGGGTTAAGTGTCTCCGCGTGAGGACAATCGGATCGAGCGTTTCTGGGAACTGATGTAAATTTGTGAAGGAAAAAAAAAAAAAAAAAAAAAAAAAGAAATGGATGCGAAAAATACAGGTAGCTAGGTAGGTGCGTGACAGGAGAAAAGCACCCTACAATGGGAAATCTCCTCATCTCGTTTTTCTCGAGAATCGCATCGGCAACTGCGCGCTTCTTTTCATTCGCGATGATTGCCGCGGGGCTCACTGTCCGTCCGGGTGAACTCGTAAACGAGCAACCAGAGCGTGTTCATGCATCTGTATACGATAATGGAGAGAAAAATAGCTCGTAGCGCGACTTTTTTCAAAGTCCTCTCGAGGAGGCTCGTTTGTCCGTCGATACGAGAATGAGACCGTGTAACAGGAATCCGGCTAGTTTACAATACACGAGGTACACGTATACAGGCGCGGAAACGCCCGGGATCGTATTGTGTAATTCGATGCGATCCTGCTCTGAATATCTTCGTTTCGGTTCACTGTATGCACAATTGCGCGTATAATGTCCGCTTGTTATATACAAAGAAATGTATATGTTTTCCATACTTATACACGTGAGTATGCACATTTTGGCCCAACTTACATATATGTATGCATTTTGATGTGTGGGATTTGCTTTTCTACTTGTCATTATAAAAATAAAGCCCGTAAACTAAATTAAAAAACACGTATTAGAGCAGCTTAAATTATTTGTACGGTTATCAATAAGCCAAGTTTTAGTTTTCATACCTCAATGACAGAGGCAAAGAATCTTTTGTCATGTTTAACGTGCTAATGAGAGTATATAACATTAAAAACAGTTAACGCTATCAATTGTAAATAAAAAAATCATCCATTAAAAAATGTTGTCAAAGAGAGCACGTGAGGCGCGCCTGACACATCTATGGTCATACTAAAATGGACAAAACTTAGAAAAACATCCACTTTCAATGCAATGTCAAAGATCTCATGAACTCATTTAATGAACAAACATAATAAAGTACCAAAAAAAAAGCCTCATTAGATAAATAAATTACCGCTACGCTTGTACACACAGACACCAGGCCTCCGCGTGTTCGCGAGCGAGAAAATGCATTTAGTCCTGCGCCTTTTCCAACTTCATCGCGCGAGCTAACCCAGTTAACACCGAAGGCTCGATAATTGCTGATAATTCGGCAGAACCTCGTTAAGACGCTCATCAAGAAACGGCAAGGTGAAGAGTGGAAGATGGAGTCGTGAGATGGTGGGAGGGGGGTTAAAATGCTTTCATTTAATTATTTCTCGATTTCGATAACTCGACGTCGACCTTTTCGCTCGACATCTTCGAGAAGAGTGTGTGCGAGGCGTGGGAGGGAGTGTCTTGGAGGACCGATGCTTGGTGAGAAAGACGTTGGAGTTTATATAGTTATATGTACGTACAGTGTGGAAGATGCAATAAGCCGTCGAGAAATGGCTTCCATTGGCGTTTATTTACTTTGGCGATGGACTCGATCGTCATTTCGTTTACACAATTATTTACTTAAACGTCGTAAGGTTACCCTCTTACATTGGAGATTAACTTTTTACGATTAAAGTTTTTAAAAATAATGTTATACTTTGAAAAATAACTCAAAGCTTTAATACGCTAATTATTGACAAATTGCGGGAAATTCAAGTAATTATAAGCACAGAACTTGTCCTACCTCGCATTATCGGTGAGACATTGTCTGACAACTGGAGACATTGGCGATTCAGAATAAGAAACTCATGTTCTTGATAACAGATTTAAATTCCACTACTAGATTGTACTTTTTACGTTGGTTATTTAACAACTGAAGAAGTTGCACACTAGTTTTTCCACCAATAAAAAAATGTGAAAAATAAATTTTCACTTCTTAGTAAAACACTAAAGTAAAAGATCAAACCAACCCCAAGAGTTATTATATCGTACAAGAGCACACACATTAGATTTTTTCTACTAAGTTGCTAGAGTCTCTAATTATAAGACAATTTATGTAATCAGTAATAAAACGACGAGATAGATACCGTCCTCTAATGTGTTCTTAGTTTATTTGTTAGATGAAATAATGCAGTGGCGGTCCAACAGATAAAAATGTGGCTTTTTCGTTTAGAGTCACTTATATCTCTAACAATTGGATGATTTCTATGATTAACATTATAGAGTCGATCTTGAACTTTACTACAGCTACCTATGCATTGCTTTGTAAACAGATAACAAAGTGCAACATTTCACCTTTTGACTACCCACTGCCGTCAAGGATTTTACGAAAAATATTGATTCCAACCACAAGCCTATAGGTGGCTCCCTACCACTATATAGCTTACAATTTATTTAAATTTATAATTTTTTCTGATTTAATATAATAATAAAGGGATAGTGTAACATGGTTAAGGGCTACTTGATTAGATAAATATTATATAAAATTTACCACATTACTCCTGAGTATTATCCTTAATTTTAGAATCACACTCACAAAAGATAGAAATCTTTTTGATTTTTTATTTTAAATAATGACAATTTAACATAAGGTCACCATGGAAAAATTTCAAAAATATTGAAGGCATAATTACATAGATGCAATAGTTTATAAGAAAATATATCGGCTTTTCGCGATTTCTCGAGTCCTTGCAGTAAAAAATTGCATCTATGTAATTACGCCTTGAATATTTTTGAAATTTTTCCATGGTTATATTATGTTAAATTATCCAAAGGGTACTACAAGCTTTAAAAAAATTAAAATTGGATAAAAAATCAAAAAGATTCCTGTCTTTTTGAAGTGCGATGCGACACAGTAAAATTTATTTAAAAAATGACTTTTACCTTATGCAAAGTACCCATTTCTCATACTACATGATCCATTTATTATTGTGATACAATAGACAGCTACATTAATAATAAAAGATTACGCATCACTTCAACGCGCTCCCATCACCAGTGTATTTATGTACATATACGTATATGCCTGAACTTCAAACGTGCGTGCTGTATTAATCACACGCGCAACAATTCATTGTCCAATTAGATTGTGCCGTGTACAGTGGAAAACAGCAACAACAACAGCAGAACAGCAGAATCCAGCGGCACACCACCCCTTCGCAAGACGCCCGCTACCCCGTATATATATATACATGGGAAAAGAGCAGAAGCGAGCGGCACGCTGCGGAGAACAAGAGATAAGGCCGCCCAATTACCGAGTAATTGCGTAAAGACGTCACTCCGGCTAAGAGGATTTCTCGCTCTCGCTCTGCAGGTTTTCCCCCTCCCACCCCCTGTGCCATGGGCGCATTGTGCAAGCTCAACTTCTCTTCTGCGGGGCGTATAATACACATGTATATATCTCTCTCTCTCTCTCGTGTGTGTGTCTGTCAGGGACGAGGAGTCGCGGCGAACCGTTAGTTTCCCATTAAAATTCAACCCTCCTGTGCGACGGGGATGAGTTTTGCTCCGTATACGTACACACATATTATGCGTGTGTGCTTGCGCTTGCACGCGGGAACCCTCTGCCTCCGAACGCTGCCCTGTTGATATATACGGACAGAGCCTGACTGTACGCTTGAAGGGTATCGCCAAGCTGAGGCTGTGTTTTTTAAATTTTGGTTTTTTCGCTCCAATAGCTGGGTTATAATTAACTTCCGATTCAAAAGTACCGATGTGAATACGTACAGTTTACAAGTTTTTTTTTTTTTTTTTTTTTTTTTTTTCACTCC
>NW_019379492.1:970579-980636 GCF_000648655.2 Copidosoma floridanum
TATATATATATATATAGATCTCTTCATCATGTGTTTCTTCCCCTACCACGACTCACCACTTAGGGGCGCCTCCATACACTCATCCACAATATTTATTCGCTCTCACAAAATGGCAAAGTAAAAGACTCGTCTTCTTCGTACATAGTGGTAAACTACAACAGCAATGTAGGTCTAATGGGCGAGCGATTGTATTGTGCACATATACACGTACACGTATGGGGGTGCACCCTTCGGACTTTATTGGATTTGCCGTTCGTTGTATATATACTTTCTCCATCTGTGTGTGCATACCATGTACTCATATAACCCCACACGGATAAAGAGTACACATGTACACACCGACAGAACCACGCCCCGGTCATTTGGCTTGACTTCATAAGTCATTAGAATCAAAAATCTCCGATGGGGCTGTGTTTGGTCTGACTGGTGTTCCAAGGGTAGTTCATGTGTACATGTGCGTACAGTAACGAAATTACATCAATCCCATTTCACGTCGTTTTGGTCGCCCACTCTTCTTCTTCTTCTTCCCTGTGACAACTGTTGTTTTGCTCATACATATTACTTATACATTTGGCTAAGAGAGATGCTCTCGGATGTTTTTTTAACGAGTCACTCTGCAAGCCATTGTTTTAGCTCGAGAGTCAATGGGTTCATGATTGTAGTTTGTATTTTCTATCGATGCCTAGTGGGATACAATGTGGCTAAGTTTTTCTAGTCTTCGTAGTCAGTGTTTGACTGTTGGTGTTATTTAATCTGGAAAGTACTTTTTATACATGTAAGTAATTTTTTTCGAAAATCAAGCTGAACACCAAGAGTACGCATGAAAAAAGTGACGTGTAATATGCTGAGAGAATTTAATTTCCCGACATGCGTCAAATGAAAAACTGTATAAAGAAAAGTTGATCAAAAAAACCTGCGATATATTGGAGCACTCGCGCATGTGAACGTATGTGACATGTCGAAGCAAAAATGACGGAGCCATTACAACGTTAAGCGTAACTGGTGTGCTAACGAAATTAATAACTCGAAGCTGGTGTGCTAACAAAATTAATAACTCGAAGCTGGAGGGTGGGAGTCTATTGAAAAACGATTGCAACAGATTGGCGAGTGCAGCGCGTGTAATGGTACTCATTGTCGTGTAAATGCGTTTTACTACTTTTTTTTTTCTTTGTGCTCGATATTTTTTTTCACCTCGAGGTAATTGGTTTTCGTTTTCTTTTTTACTCGAAGGTTGATTTGGTGACGCAAATCTTTTGATTAATCGATTTTGCCACCAAAATGTTTTGAAAGCAAACATAAGTATGCTACGGTTTCAAAATTCCGTTACTTTGACGACGTATCGATATATCCACGCAACTAATCCATGAATCGCTGGAACAAGCGACCTGTATTTGATATATTCTATGGTAAGAAATAAAGTAGTGATTTGTATAAAATCAACAACAGCCTTCCCAACGGGTCGAAAATCGGAAGGCTTGGGCAGATTTTTCAAGTATACGCCATACTTTGCTATTCTAATCAAAAACACCTCGAAGCCCATCGGAGTACAGGAAATCGATACTGACGGTTCCCGACAGGATCCTCAGAGTACCGACGACGGCCCAGCCGCAAAACATCGAGGAAAGACGAGGAGCCGCATCTGAGGTACCCTGCACGAGGGACACGACGAAAATGAAGAAGAGCCCGGAGGAGACTCGTGCGGGCACTTTGATCGGGTAACTTCGTTTATGCGAACGCGCCGTCGGGGTGACGGTAGGGACGTTTAGGAAACGCCGCTGACGGAAATATCGATTTTTGCCCCAAAGAGGGAGGGTGTCCTCCTGTCCCTTCTTGGCTTCGCGATGAGATTTTTTCACGAAATAGAAGCGATATTTTCGTTCGACGTCACGTTGTTCGGTGTAACAGTGGCGTGGAAAAAATGGCCCACAGTGTTTTGTGCCTTTCTGCTTTTGATGAGGTTGGATCTTCATGATTTTGAGGGGGTGCCTGAAAACAATAAACGTTTCAACTCTTACAACAACCCAAAACTTGATGATATCTCAGCTGCAGAAAATCAATAAGAAACAATACCAGCCATTCGATTGAAGCAATAACGTCGTAAAAGCGCCGAAAAAGCGCTTCCGCGTGAAAAGAAGGAAATTTGGTTGTATAGACTCATAAAAACTACAAAAGTTGCGTTCGTAAATGAAATTTCTAAAAAAAAAAAAAAATATGCGCAAGGAGCAGGAAAAAGTTGGCCAATGTAAATCCAAATCGCACGCAGAGAAAGAGCGAAAATCAAAAAGAGTCAAAGGAACCAATCAACGCTCCGAGAACCAAAAACCCGCCACCGACAGCGAAAAACGGAGTTTGTACACACATATAGAATAGCCGCAACAAAACGAGAAAAGCATGTTGGAAATGGAAGTTTGGAAAAGAGCCGTAAAACAAAAATGAGGCGTATATCCGAACAAATGGAAGCGCTCCATGCTAGTGGTTAAAAAAAAAACGCTGATTGAAAGAAAGAAAGACACGGGCACGTAGGCGTCGCACAAAAGAGGGGCGATGTGAAAAGTGATGGAAAATAGAAGTAAACGAAAAGAAAGCTCGCCTGTGGTATTTTCACTTGTGGCTGGGAGCGAAGAATGGGTGTACGAGGTAGGGGGAGGGGAAAAAAAGAAGGAGCCAACGAGCGAGGGGATGCTCGCGTGTGTGGGTGTACAGGCGAGTGGGATGTTTTCCAATGCTCGTGGGGGTGTGTGTGTGTGCGCGCTGAGGAGGGAGGGCTGGCGGTGGTTGAAAGAACCAATTTTACCCTAATAGAAAAATCCTCGGCGCCCGAACCCACTTTATAAGCCCGCAAACATGGCTGACTGACTGGGCTGGCTGGTTAGTTGCTTGTTGACTGCACGTATATACATACATACATGCGAAATCCTTCGTACCTGTACTCCCTTTTCGAGCGCGCTTATTCGCCTGCACGTACGTAAAAATGTGTACAGAAATACACATACATCGCGTCGGATTTTCACATAAAGAGGAGATACGCATATGTATATATATGTGTACGTGAGACATTTTCGCCTTTCTCGCTTTTTCCATGCTCTTATACCTATACACATTTCGATTTGATTGTACGTGGGAACGCTCGGAAGGATTGAGAGAGGGCTCTTTCGCTTCGACTGGTGGGCGTGCATTCGAGGTAACAGCGGTATACTACATACAACGGAGGAATTGAATTTTCGGTGATGCTATGGGGTGCTCAGCGAGGAGAATAGAGTCGGTGTACGCGGCTTGTGATTTTCGCGGATTTTCAGATCAATTTAAATGTATTCAGGATCGGGCCACGTACCGAGCCCCAAAATTGTATTGTTTGCTTGCTCGGGGGTTTTTTTTTTTTTTTTTTTCATCCCGTTTTCTTGCAGTTTTTTACACAAAAATGAAATTGAATTTACAGCCATCCTGTACTGTGTGATGATTATTCGATTTTGTAATTTTAGTATGTTGTGTTTTGTAATGAATAAACAAAAGAAAAATGCATGAGTTTCTTGTATCCAGTTTTTATCACTGAGTTTAACACCGTTACGTAGTGGTACGAATAAAAATCATGCATCGTGCACATGAGTGAACCAAGATGAACTTGTTCGTCTATAGTATTGAAGTAATTTTTTACCATACAAAAGAATAACAACATGATGCTGCAGAGTCTGAGCTCAATTACTGCTCGATGAAATCAAACGTATCACTCGATGATCCGCCCACAGGTTCTCGAAACAAAATTTCGTGACATACGAGCGTCCACGATGTTATCTCTAAAAAACGTAATCTCGTCTCATCTGAGTCCCATCATAAAAATCACCGAACCCCCACGAACAAAAAAAAAAAAAAAAAGGTCTTAGCTGGTATTCCACTCGGACGACAATTAAATTGAACCCACAGCCGAACGAGAGGACCCACCGCTGCGCGAAAACTCAAGCCCCGCTGATCTTATCAAAACTCGCGATCAGCCTCCGCGCAAACGCAGTAATTACAAACTCCATTACCTCCTGGCCCTGCGGATGAAAGGAAAAGCTCCGAAAACGAGCAAAACGTAACATTACGCAGTTATAGAGCAAGCACAACACGAACAGCGGACCTTCTCCACTAACTGTGCGACACATGGTGTCAAGGGTGTATGTAGGTACATACGTGTAGCAGCATCGCAAAAAAGGGGTAGGTAGAGACGGGGCACAAAGGTATCCAGCAGAGATAAATAGAAGCTCCGAGCGTCTCTGCAGATACACGGACATATGCACGCAGCGTGCAGTCAATCCCAGCCTTTGCTCTTTATCTTTCTTCCCTCGTTTATTTGCTGTTATTGTTATTTTTTTATTTTTTTTTTTCTTATTCCATTTACATCTACAGGAGTCGCCGTGGAGTCTAGATCCGATTAGGCGATAAGGGACTGCAAGTGTGTCTCGACTAATCGATTTTTGATGCACGATAACCATGAGTTAAAGCGCGACTTGTTTTTCAGGACTGTGTGTAGTGGTGGTAAATATTCGGGACTCTCGGGGTGTGCTGCAACTTTTGGCAATCTGTTCGTGAAGTTTCAAGGTATATTGGGTTGTCTGTAGCACGAGGGAGCTTATTGTGATGATGGGTTACGCGCGTGTAGTCTACCAGCCGAGCCGTGATTGTCGATGGATTTTTAAAATCGATGTGAGATAACGAGAGCATTGATGAATATGACGGCTACTTCTTTTTTTTAAGATGAAGTTTTTGCTCTGTGTTGGTATAATTAACAGCAATGTTGATTTCGTTAATGGTTTACTGCTTGAACCGGTAAATCTTGATTTTTCACTTGTGATTTGGTAATTTGCTTTGTTGCAAAATGATTATCCACTTTATGTTTGTAATTTTTTTTTTTTCTAGTCAAATCAGTGGAATAGTTCTGTTATTAGCAATATTGGCAAATTTTGAAAGCATAGTTGAAATTAATAAAATTCTCAATATTTGAAATGACTTGCTAACCATAAAAAACAGAAAGAAATTGATGTGGCGTTTAATTAAAACAACATTTTTCAGATCAATACTGTTAACTTTGTTGTCAATTATTGTTAAGGCTCAATAACTAAAGCACTGTATTATAGTCACTATGTTTTGAAGGACCTTTTTTTTTCTTTCAGGGGCATCAAATGATGTTTTCGGAAGCTCAGACACTGTGTCAGATTTTTCTTAGACGTCATTTATTTTACGCAAAAACTGAAGTATAACATGTAGATCCAACAAATGGATAAAAGATTCTTCTTAGACATGTCTTGTAGTAGATGCTGGACAAAATAATTGTACCGTTAGTATATAGGTATCGATAAAAATTAAAGCTCTACCGTTTAAATTGAGGTGTGTATAGGTATACCAACTGTAGTTAGCCAACAAAAGGAGATTCACGCAATCAATCTCAAATAGCTCAAAACTCCCTCGGTGGAGCAAGAGCCCGATTTCCAGACATTTGTTCTCGCAAATCGACTCAGCGGCAGTCACAAGCACTTCCAGCGACCCCAAAAGCACAGAGACGCCAACAGGAGAGAGATGAAAATTAGATCCGATGGCGTTTCAGGGGAACGACTTTTTTTATCGCTCGAGTAAAAAAAAAAAAAAAAAATACTCATCTGCTCTTACACGTGTGTATGTTTCGTACGTGTGAGAAAGCACGTGTGCCCCAACTCTCCGAGCGTAGGAGATTCCCACTTAGTTGGTCCTTACCTCGCCTCCTGGTCCCCCCCTTGTACATTCTCCTTTCGCAGTTTATTTAACAGCGCCCGGAGCATCGGTAAATACCGGCTTTGAGCGAAATTGGCCCCAGGCGAGCCGAGGGAGAGAGAAAGAGAGCGCCTGCCGGGGATAGTTTGCGTACCGCTTAACGCCCAGGACGCGTTTGTCGCCTACGTACGTACGCACTTTTTTTTTTTTTTTTCTTTCTCTTCTATACCATTGCTGATATTGCTGCTGCTATATGTCTTCTCCTTTTTTTTTTTTTTTTTTTTTTGCTTCATTCATCCTTTTGCACTTGGTTTCTCCAAAAGTGTAACGGGAGGAAACGAAATTAAAATTTGTCTCTGTTTGTACGGGGAAAATTTGGAGCTACAGGGCATCACACTATTCGAATAGTTACAATGCACACGCAAAAATCTGACCCGTGCGAATGGAACAAGCTTAGGATCAACTCATCGTTGAGTATAGCTGGGTAACGAATCGTACGGTCATTCGCATGGCCGTACACTGATGAAAACCACCGCAACAAACACCAAATCGATTCGACAGGGAAACTTGAAAGCTGGCGATCGTCATTGATACATCCCGAACAGTATAGAGTAAAAACACCTGCAGTCGATACTCAGAGGCACGTATCCGTGGCGCGTACAGAGCGAGAGACGAGGAATCAAAGTAGAACGGCAGAGGGGAAGATCAACGACGATCGGCTCTCCGGGCGAGCTAACTCATCCGGATGACAATTACGGCGGTGTACACACATCCCTCCCTCTCTCTCTCGTTAAATTAGCTTCATTCGCAAACGCTTGGCTTTCAAAGTGGCGCATCCACCTCCGTTGGGCTGGTATAATTTATCTATTCGGTAGTCGTACGGTGGTCGTGATATTTTGTCATCCATCATGAAGACTACACCTACGTAGCCGTATGATATGCAGTGTACATTGTGTGGTTGGACGTACATACTTACATTTGCAATCGAGCGAACGATTAGGGAGATCAATGCAAGGAAAGAGCCAATGTTCCATTGTCACTTCGATGGTAAGAAAAATAAGAAAAAATTACAAACGAGAAAGAGTACCCCCAAAAAAAAAAATCGGTAAACCTTCACGAATCGCTCAGAGTTTAAAAAGTAATTGTTTCGCGTAAAGTGCCCACAGTCTATACTTACGGTTGTAACTCGATGAAATCATGCCGCGTGATTTAAGAGGAAGAATACAGGATGAAAACGGGAGTCGATAAACCCTCCACGCGGAGCGAAACCCCGGAGGCTGGCTGGCGCTCCCCCGCTTTCCTTCTTCGTTACTCGTGAACAGTTCACCCCGTATATATAGCTCTTTATCTTTTATTCGCTGTCGTGTGTATACATCAGGCGTTATTTATCTTCTAGACGCATTGAACGGATACAAGCACGTAAAATACCAGCCCTTTGGACGCATGTACATAGTATAATGTAGGTATACCACATGTACGGGATAACCAAGTGAAAGCTCATTGCAGCTGATGAGAAGGAGACACCCGTGACCGCAGTCTGATGAGAGAGGGACACATCTATACATGCATGAACAATATACATGTACGGGGGGCAATTGTGTGGTACGTTGTATCGAATATACACACTGGTATGGAAAATCAAAGCACAAAAGAGGAAGAGGAGATGATGCGATACGCGAGGCGAGGGAGGACGCCCTGGCTATACCGAATCTCGACGGCAATTGGCGGGAGCGAGACAACAGAAGATGAGAGAGAGAGAGAGAGAGAGTTGTAGTAGCAGCAGCAACGGCAGCGGGAGTATACACAGTTAATTAACTTGGAGCAGCGGTAACGATGACGACGACGACGACGAGGATGGACTGTGCGTATATACACGAGCGAGGGAATAGAGGGTTAAAAGCAGCTAGACAGAGCTCCCTCCTACTCCTCGTCTCCTACAGGGAGCAACTCGAATAATAAATGAGAGAAAAAGGGAGGCGCCCGGGACGAGGCTGATTTTCTCTCTGCCACAACTTTCTTCCTCTCTTTCTGTACAAAAGGGGTAATTTACCCTCCGCAGTGCGGCACCGGTGGCTCTCATCTCGTGGAGTCTTCTTGCCTTCACCATTTTTTTTTTTGTTTTTTTGTTTTTTTTTGGTAACACAGGCGTCCGAACTCTAATGGTTGGTCTCTCATCCCTATTGCAATGTGTGCAGTAAACGGTGGGTATGGAGCTGTGGAATGTGTTGGAGGTATTTTTACGCGGCTGCAGTAACAAGGTAGGTGGAGCTTTCCGCAGGTACGGGTATTGTATATGCCGCCGGGAAAGTTTGGACTCCTCCACGGTGAGTACTGCTCGATCGGCCCGATATACGTGTGAAAATTACATACCAGTGCATGATACGTCCTTTGGATGTATGCTCAAAACACGGGGCCCCGTAAAAAGGTTACGGTCTGTGTAGCAATTAACGTGTCACGCTCGTGTTATCCGCCCTGCCAAGTGAGCACACACGTCATCCTCGCATTTAGCGCAATCGTTGGGCCGCGATCTCCAACATCTGGGGAAAAATCTTGAATATTCGTCGGGTGTGCGAGCACGTATATATATATACGTGCGCGTCAAACGTTAAACGGCGTCGGTTGGCCCGTTGATCCTGCACTCCGAGGCGTTATCTTGATGATCTCGCTCGTATCTCGTTTCGATCCTGACGGCCGGTTTTCCAGACCCGCGGTTGCAAGACAAAAAAAGGGCGCCCCGGGCAATTAGCTTCGAAAGAGAGAGGAAATTAGAGGAGTGGGTGCACGCGATAGGTGTAGATAATTATCGACGCGCCGATGGAGATCCGGTTGCCACGGCCGGTCCGCTGAAAGCTTTTACGTGACGACGCTCCTATACACATATACATACCGTGGAAGAATGCTTTCGAGATTTTGTACTGGATTTTTTTGGTGATAACGTTGTGGTACTTTCGGAAATTTACAGCCACTCGACTTTGGATTAGCCCCCTTTCGAGGAGCCCTGTAGGCGAGACGCTCGGGGCTGTGCCTTTTTTACCTTTCATCCCCTCGAAAATGTATCTCTCTGATAAAGTGATGGATTATCGTCCGAGTTTTTGGCCCTTGAAATTTTTTTATTTTGCAAGGAAAATGCGTCGTTAGTGGTCAAATTACCATTTTGGTGTATCTTCGGGGGTGATCGGAGATTCATCGAAAAAAGAGAGACCGATAAGGGTAGGAAAAAAAAAATCAGATAGCCCACAACTTTCGTTACGTTTAGCAGCACCGAGAGGGAGAAAAAAAAAAAAATAAAAAAAAAAAAAAAAAAAAAAAAGAAAATCTAGCTTAGGCTGCAACTGCGTAGTCTGGATTAATTTAGTTTTGCCGGGCGCAAATTGAAAAATCTCTTAAAGCGAGGCAGGTCTAGCCAACGGAGCGTAGACCTTTTTTAGTTAGCGCACGTATAAAAAAGTTGGAAAGTGTGTGTGGGTCGTCGAGCAGAAAAAAAATGTAAAAAGTCACGTGTGTCGGGGGAAGAAGTTTGCGCGCGGTGTGCCGCGAAAACTCGTTTAGCGAGATGAAAGGCTCGCTAACGACTTATTTTCGATAAGGAAAAGTTGTGGCTCTTTTCCGTCTCCCCCACGACTCGAGGGGGCAGATTTTTGCTTGGTTTACCCCATGCTGACGTGTACGAGCATGCAAATTGTTCTTTTTACGCTTTTGACTCCCTTTGTGCTGGCATTAAATTTCAAATCAAGTTTTATCGCCCTATTCGAGTGATACAAATTTACGATGATTTCACCCAAACATTTTAATGGAAAAAAATATAGTTGAGGAAAGGAAATGTTTTTATAAATGTATGATAACTTAAAATCAACTTTTTCCTTCTGTTGACGTATGATTACTTACAAGCTACAAAAAAAAATTTGGTCAATGTTAGTTTACCATCACTTTAGTACTTACTTATCGTTTCATCGAGCAAGTAATTCTATTCACCAATGTTTGGTTCCACGTGTTTCAATTTGATGATTTGTTTACGAAAATATACGCTTATCGTCTGAAACGAGGACAGAACCTGTCAAACAAAATAATTTCCGTCACAGAGACATTGCCCTTTGTCAGTACAAAAATTGAGCAATCATACCATTTTTGGGCCATTCTATGAATAAGTATTCTTTCTATAGTAAAAAGCAGTGAGAACAAAAGAACTTAATAATAACTGCCCACGTCGAATCTCATCTCGCTTCGCTTCCGCGTAAACACAACCCTCGCCACGTATGTCCTCGAGCGAAAGTAGCTAGAACTACATGAAAAGAAAAAAAAAAAAAAAAAAAAAAAAAAAAAAAAAAAAAAAAAAAAA
>NW_019379492.1:985097-1001988 GCF_000648655.2 Copidosoma floridanum
ATAGATGCAATAGTTTATAAGAAAATATATCGGCTTTTCGCGATTTCTCGAGTCCTTGCAGTAAAAAATTGCATCTATGTAATTACGCCTTGAATATTTTTGAAATTTTTCCATGGTTATATTATGTTAAATTATCCAAAGGGTACTACAAGCTTTAAAAAAATTAAAATTGGATAAAAAATCAAAAAGATTCCTGTCTTTTTGAAGTGCGATGCGACACAGTAAAATTTATTTAAAAAATGACTTTTACCTTATGCAAAGTACCCATTTCTCATACTACATGATCCATTTATTATTGTGATACAATAGACAGCTACATTAATAATAAAAGATTACGCATCACTTCAACGCGCTCCCATCACCAGTGTATTTATGTACATATACGTATATGCCTGAACTTCAAACGTGCGTGCTGTATTAATCACACGCGCAACAATTCATTGTCCAATTAGATTGTGCCGTGTACAGTGGAAAACAGCAACAACAACAGCAGAACAGCAGAATCCAGCGGCACACCACCCCTTCGCAAGACGCCCGCTACCCCGTATATATATATACATGGGAAAAGAGCAGAAGCGAGCGGCACGCTGCGGAGAACAAGAGATAAGGCCGCCCAATTACCGAGTAATTGCGTAAAGACGTCACTCCGGCTAAGAGGATTTCTCGCTCTCGCTCTGCAGGTTTTCCCCCTCCCACCCCCTGTGCCATGGGCGCATTGTGCAAGCTCAACTTCTCTTCTGCGGGGCGTATAATACACATGTATATATCTCTCTCTCTCTCTCGTGTGTGTGTCTGTCAGGGACGAGGAGTCGCGGCGAACCGTTAGTTTCCCATTAAAATTCAACCCTCCTGTGCGACGGGGATGAGTTTTGCTCCGTATACGTACACACATATTATGCGTGTGTGCTTGCGCTTGCACGCGGGAACCCTCTGCCTCCGAACGCTGCCCTGTTGATATATACGGACAGAGCCTGACTGTACGCTTGAAGGGTATCGCCAAGCTGAGGCTGTGTTTTTTAAATTTTGGTTTTTTCGCTCCAATAGCTGGGTTATAATTAACTTCCGATTCAAAAGTACCGATGTGAATACGTACAGTTTACAAGTTTTTTTTTTTTTTTTTTTTTTTTTTTTTTTTTTTTTTTTCACTCCAATTGCTTCGGGTATCGCATATGATTGTTGTGAAATGATTGATTTGTTAATTCCGTTTGACGTCCGCGTGCTTGTGCTGGATGTATATAATAATTCGTTGCAATATATCGTGGAAAAACAAAATAATAGCTCATACTTTTGTTACGCTTGCTTGGCTCATTATTTATATCGCTTTCTTGTTTGCACAAACTCTGTGTGTGCACGCATACATGTGACTCAGATAAAATAGTTTATTGATTTGTGGCTGTGCGGCTCTCTCTTTTATTCCGATGTTTTTTTTTTTTTTTTTTCATCAATTCATAATCTTCGTTCACGCATTACGTGGTCGCGTATATGGAGATACAGATCACGTGTCGTTTACCATCGTTGCAAAGTAAGAGTCACTCTGCAGCCTCATTTGGTTTGTATTAAAACGCGCTTTTCGTTGAACAAAGTTACCGGAAACTTTTCCGGAAAAATGAGGAAAATCCAATTCTCTACGCATTTGTGTGTCAAAAAATTTGTCACTTGACATAAAAAAAAAAAAAAAAAAAAAAAAAAAAAAAAAACGTCACAACTAGATTACNTACACGCGGCATTGTATTGTGCGTGAGCTACTGTGTGGGAAACAGAAG
Source organism: Copidosoma floridanum (assembly GCF_000648655.2). The sequence continues at coordinate 986,861 of NW_019379492.1, forward strand.
GGGGATAATGGAAAAGTGCTGGGGAGGAAAATTTTCCTCTTTTTCTTTTCTATGCCCCGCTTACTTAACAGATTTCTCGTTGTTGTGCGAGGATTTTTTTTTTTTTTTTAAGAAAAAAAAAAAAAAAAAAAAAAAAAAAAAAAAAAAAAAAAAATAGAAACGGACCAAAAGCGTAAGAAACGCAAAGCTTCGTTCAATGGAGAAATAGAGAAAGACCAAAGGGCTCCGAGGCCACTTGGAGGAAAATTCGTACAGGCGATCGGTTTCTCTTTCTCTCATCACCGTAAACACCATAATCCCAACAATACGGAATCGGCTACCGTGTATCGGTGCACGTACCGGCCGAAAAGGAGCATCCAATACCGAGTTCCCTCCTTATTCATCACTTTTCCGAAAACTCGTAATCTATATCGCCGAAGTGGAGTACTTTGCAAATCTGACCCTGTCCACGTGCCCGGCCTTGCTTTACTCACTTTGTCTCCTTTCGTTCGTCCCTCCTCTTTCACGGACACAAAAACTGGCCACTCGACCTTTTCTCCTCCTCGGTGCCCCTCCGTTTCAGCGCTGCTTCCGCCTTATTGATCTGGTTTTTCCGCTCCGCGGCGTCTCAACGCGAGCCTCTGCCTTCCTTCGCCATGCCACTGTGCATCGGCTTTTCCAACGCGTTGCTGCTCATTTTGGAGCTTGGACCATGGAGGCGAGACGCTGTCAAAAGGGAGCTAATGGTGGTATTAACCTGTGGTTCATTTGACTGTGTGTGCGGGTGAGGAACATTGGTAAAAAAAAAAAATAAAAAAAAAAAAAAAAAGAAAGCTGTTGCGATCCTTTACTTGCGGTTGAAGCTCGAAAAATCGTTTACTCATTTAATTTGTCAAACAATCGGACACCGAAATTGATAAATGTCTGTATTATGTACTCATTTGAAGTTGATGAGTGGATGAAAAGAGGCTACTTTGTTAACTCGTGACTCGAGAAACGTGTGGCTTGATCTATAGTTTTCTTCGATTTTCCCATTATTCAAAAAAAAGTAAGTAAAATGGAGAAGAAAAAAAAAGCTGTAGCGCTTTCTCAAGACTCGGCAGAGCAGTGGTAGGTGAGGGGCAGCTGGACGTATGAACCCGATCGAGACCGGAGATAAGTCTAATTTGCTCGTTGAGCCGAGAGCCAACGAAGAGGGAGCAGAGGAGGGTACATATGCGCGCGCACGGACCCACAAATCTGCCTGCAATTTCGCCGCCCTGGGGCTCTCCCGGGTATAACGAAGCTTTTATGCGCGAGCATCAAAGTATGTGCGCGGGATCGCGGTTTCTCGGACATGCACAGAAGCAAAGACATCGTATATGCACGCAGGCGGCGCTTTCTTCTTTTTCCCCATATATACACGCGGCATTGTATTGTGCGTGAGCTACTGTGTGGGAAACAGAAGGGGGATAATGGAAAAGTGCTGGGGAGGAAAATTTTCCTCTTTTTCTTTTCTATGCCCCGCTTACTTAACAGATTTCTCGTTGTTGTGCGAGGATTTTTTTTTTTTTTTTGAAGAAAAAAAAAAAAAAAAAAAGGGCGAGTCGTCGTCGATGCGAGAAACGAGTTCACGTGCATGTAACAATGTTAAGCTCGTCATTTCGGTGTATTGGCTCTCCATTTGAAGTGGTCTCTTGCGTGTTAGCTGATGGGTGTGCTCGTGAAATTGAACTGACTAGGGGTTTTCTTGGAATAATTACGGTTCCAAAGGTTTCATAAAATTTACATTTGCCCATCAAAGTTTCGATGGTGTAAAATTGATTAGCCTCGGCCACCCAAATCTTCAAATCTCAATTGCAAGCCAATTCAATTTAGAATCTACTGAATTGTTCTTTTTTACAATACATTTTTGAAGAAAATAACGTTACAGGGGTAGTGAAATTTCTCATACGTTTATCTTAAATCACTACATGACATAAATAAATAAATTTAAAAAACTATTATTTCGTCACGTTGGTCATTGAAAATTAAATTTACCTTAGTTCTAGAAAATGAATGATTAAATAATTTAATCATCAACGCTATATTCCTATGGTAAAAATTACCCCCTTAGCTCTCTTGAAACAAAACACAAATTAAACAACAATTTCGCAACTACGGACGAAATAAATTTCATTTCAGCCCTTACACGCGATGTCCCAAATTGATCTGATGAAGAACATATTGTGCTACTTCCTCTCGTGCAGTCGTGCTGAGTGTGAAGCAAAATAATGGCACGTGCATATTTTCCTCTCGATCGCTCGTAGTACAGGTTCCCCCGTTCCAAGGAAAAAATATGTATATAAAGTATGTATACGATCGAAGCGAGCAGCGCCGTGAAAGCCCAGTAGCGGCGAGAGACGCGACAAAAGCCACACATTATATATTTACACGCGTGTGCGCACACTATTTTCGCCCGTCAAAAGATTTTTCTCGCCGCACAATGTGCCTTTCATCCACCGCGACGCGCGCGCGGGCGCTTCCTCATTATCATCGGGTCGAGATCGGCAAGTGATTGAATTTTGTGTGCCACGGGGCCACTCGCAACCCTCCGGGAAAAACTCGCAGCAGGCGTCGAGCTAACATTTTTCCAAAGGACGCGTATACGCATTGTCGTTTCGAGAGGCCATCATCTCTTTTGTACCGGGAGGGGCCTTGTTCCCTCTCTCGCCGCAGAGATAATCCGGTCCTCTGTGTATGCACCATGTTTTGCTCCCCGTGTCCTTTCGCGCTGCAGGGACAAAACGGCCACGGGGACCAAGGAAAAGGGCACTCCCGAAAAATGGCGCTGATGGGCTTCATTAGGATTACGCTCTCCTCCCTCCAACAGCTAGGCCGATCGTGCCATCAATAACCCTTTGTTTATGAACAACTTGATGTATTATCCTACACCGCGATGGCAAATAACACTTGTGTCGAAATTTAATTGTCACGCAAGAACTCGGGCTAACAGCGCGTAGTTGCACGAAAATTCACGTATAGAGTGCGATTACGACGGCGTATTATACGACGCCGATGTCGGTGGTGGTACAGCAGTTAACAGAAAGTTACAACCGCATTTTAATGGGATTCGGGCTCTGGGATTAATTGGGGGGGGGGACGATTTTCGGTCTCTGGATTGTTATTACGTGGCGAACCATATAGGTGCTCTTTCGTCGCGTTTTTTTTTCCCCTTCTACGGCCGATAATGAGCTCACGAAACGTGTAATTTTGCGGGTTTGCGATCGAGATGACAATCGGACGCGAGGGGAGAGATGAATGGTCGGTTCCTCGCGACAGATGTACCGGGAGTGCGTATCGGGTTCTCTAGAATTTGGGTTTCGTGCGGTGGTTTGATCAAAAGTTTTACACGGCCGATATGAGCTTGCGGGACAATCAGACGCAATTACCCCGTTTGTACGGGGGAGGAAAAAATCAACATCCCCTGAAACTGACATTTTCAATCAATTTCGCGTTTAAAAGTTTCGGTCGTTAATAAAATGAAAAAAAGAGAGAGAGACGCGTCGAAAAAACACGAAGCGAAATAAAAGCTCGGCCGATATGAGCTAAAATCACTGTGGACCGTATAAGGTGGGCGGAAGCGGAGCTCGCGGGAGCGTGAAAATCCGCGCTTCGATGAGAAAAAAAAAAAAAAAAAAAAATTCACGCGTCCTCGGCTGTGTATGTACGATGCATCGGCGGAAAATGAAAAAGGGGAGAACAACAGAGCAGCCAATGAACCAACGCGATCGGCTGGCAAAAATTGCATTGGCTCCGATGTTTGGGTAAAAGTGATAACGGTGTCGTGGTTGGTTTTGTAGAATCTCTCGTATGTACGCGAAAGTGCAAATCATCCACTCGATTTGCGTACACTTATCCACGCGCACATTTAATAATAACGCAGATAGGTGAAAAAAAAAAAAAAACATAGCGACGAGTCAATTTATACATGCTCCGTGCGCACAGTGGGACAAAGGTTCATCCGCAAGCGTGTAATTTGCCACGATGGTCCATCAGGGGGATGCGTGCGACGCGCATTTGGAGATCGATTTTGCACCAACATGCATTGCATTTGTTATATATTTTGACACACGCGTACATCAGGATAAAGAGAGGCTGTAACAACAATCGGATATATCTTTTGTGGCGAGAGTCTCTGCGGTGGGCGGTGCGCGCGTACGTGCGCTGATACATTTAATACATGCATACATGCACCGCTCGAGGCTATACAAGAGAGCACCGACGCCAAATGGCTATGTGATGTGTGTCCCCTCGTGTATACATGTGCGTAATATACATGCATACGCGTAATATGTGGGGTGCTGCGTGTTGTCTCTTTCCGATTTTTGCATCACGACGAGCAAACGAACGACCGAACGAACGAGCGAAAATGGAAAAACGAGAATTCAATTTCGTCATAGCTGCATGCAGCAGCGGTGCCCATGTGTACATACACGTATACGGTTGTGGATAGCGCATGGAGGGGACCCTGGATGCGCGTTCGCTAATCGTTTTATTTTCGAACTTTGATTAAGGATTTATTTTGGCGGGCGATGGAGAGGAAGTCGAGGACGTGGGACACGTATAACGAAAATAATCGAGAGGGAGAAATGAAAAAAAAAAAAAAAAAAGATCGAGGTACGTCTATGGCCGCGGGGGAGGGTGGGCTCGTTGCAGAGAAGATGAAGGGTGGACATGTGTCCACACGAACGTTTAACTTCATAAAGTCATTTTGCGCTTTTATTATCTCTATAATTTCACTTTGATTGCGCATTCTTCTCGTGCGCAAATAATTGCGTTCGGCTCTGATTTCGGATAGAGCATGGGGTAGGGTACACGACTCGTCACAAAAATTTTTCTGCTCATTGTATCGCTTGTTACTGATTATCACCTCGATACGACTGTTTGACGAAAGTTTACTTGTCATCGATCATTCACCAAGCATATACCTTTCATGTTTATCACTAGTCTACGTTCAAGGTAACTCTTACAATTGCTCATCCCAAATTTATGATTATCAATAAATTTACTTACAATCTCTTATCCTCCCTCATATCGATACCCATCATTGGTCTTTCTACAATTTTACCTCTTTGTAAGTTGTAATCTCCGATGTTTTATATTTAATGTGCTAACTCGTCATAATGGTCTTACCATTTATTTAATGAAATGCACAGCTGCTTTGAGCTTTAATGTATGATTGGGTTCCGAAATTAATGACATCTTGTTATGATGTTACAATAAATTGGCAAGTATGAAATGGCACGAAAACAAAGAGAACAAAACGGTAAAGTCCGTGTGGAGGATGGCAGAGAAAAAAAATGTTTTGCACAAAAAAAAAAAAAAAAAAAAATGTACCTGGTAAAGAGAAACATTTTTGGCTAATAAAAACACGGACGAATGGGCTGATCTTGTCGTTTAAGCGAGAGATAAAAAGCGAAAGAGGCGAGAAAGTGGGAGGAGAAAGGAAAAAAAAACGAGCTACATCTAGTTCGCGTTTATAGAGCACAAGGTGCGGATAAAAAGAGCGCCGGATGCAATTTTCCGCAGACGAGGTGGGAGGGAGAGAAAGAGGCATGGCGTTCCTTCCTGCTGATGATGCGCTCTTTTTCCTGACCTCCTTTGTCGCCTCCGACAAATGCGGCCTCGAAGCCGCCACTTAAGAGACGTGTAATCTTATTTCTCATTTGAATTGCCCATACCTATATACGACTGTATGTATTACGTGTACGCCACCGTTTTCATTTCTCACAACGCAAACACTCCCACCTTAGTGATCGATCATCTTTTTTTTTTCTTTTTTCTTTTTTTTTGTACAAGAAACGATAGAATCTATTGATATCTCCAAAATTACGTACATTTCCTTGTGCTTTTTCCCTCCGTCATTACCGATACTCCCTTTCCTCCTCCGTACCAGTGGGCCATACCTACAAACTCTGTTGTTTTTTTCCCCCTGCCTCCGACATCGTCATTTTTACACTCGATCCAGTCACCCTCCTCTATTTTTTCACTTGCCTAGGTAGACGTGTAATAAAACCGGGGGGACTCGGCTGTGGGTGGATCGATTTCGGGATTTCGATTACCGATCCATCCGCAGCCCTGCGCAGCGATTGAAAACAAACCCCAAGCGATTATTTATAAACGGAAGCGGAAAAAGGTATCCACGTGGCGATGGAAATCAACGAAATTGTGATTGCACATTGGACTGCATGCAGTCGTGTTGTCTGTCGTTGTATCCGTGTGTGATTGTCATCTCCGTTTATAATGAGCTGCTAAACATTTCATCAAACGGCTATAAATTCAAGTGGTGTATGCACGCGCACTTTGTCTGATAATGGTTGATTTTTGAAAAATCGCAAATTGATCTCTTTTCGGGTGATACTGGCGACGTTACGACGAGTAGATCGGAATCGTTTCAATCATCATTTTTTTGGCCAAAGAATTGGCCAAATGGCGACATTGTCATTTTCTAATGAGTCAATAATCACGATGAAAGGAAGTGATTGACCAAAAATGAATTTTCAAACAATCAGGGATGAGTGAAAAAAATGTATGCCTGGGGGCATCGACAAAATCCAGCTTTTTGGCTACAGGATATGTAGTAAGCGTGCATGAAAAACCAAGCACTCGATGAGGAGGAGTAATACACCACGTAATAGCGTAAAAACAAGAGCGCATTACCCGGTGCTCAAGATAAACGCTCTCCTCCCCGCATTGAGTTATCCAAGCGTCAAGAGGCATCCCCTCGACATAAACATATATATATACCATTCCCGTCCGCACAAAGCACCCCTCCCTGTCGACGTCGGGTGTGCTTTGCCTCATTTCTGGCAATTACAGGGGGAGGGATGTCGGCTGCACCCTCGTCCGCAGAAATCAGCCACCGCTAGGCGCGCCCCTCGTATACACATACCTATACACACGCAGGATCAAGCTGACGTACGCATCGCGCCTGCGCCGATGTTATCGCGAGCCGGCTGTTCAATATATGTATATGCGTATATACTCTCTCATTGTTTCGCTGATGCTGATCGTTTCTTCGCGCTGCCTATATACTTATGTGCTTTTCTTTATTTCTCGTTCCGATGCTTTCCTTCCTCTTGCATGTGCGCTTTGGGCCGCTGATCCTTATCGCCGCGGTGTAAGTAGGCATATTCGAGGTACTCTGGTTTCGAGTTCTGCGTAATAAGTGGTTTATTGGGATGATTTTCGGGGGGGAGATGCTGCTGTTCTTTTCTTTTTTTTTCTTCTTCCCCAAGATGAGAGGGACAAACGAGCGTCTTACAATATACTCTCGTCTTACTTGTGGAGCTGTCATTGTTGCCGGGACGATTTCAAAGTTGAACCGAGAACATTTTCCTACGCATGATTACAGTGGACTACAGTGGCCGGTGTCGTGAAGACGAAGCTACGTGGTAACCAATTCGATTTCAGCCACATCGGTTTTCCTCCCTTTGCATGGGATCTTGAATTACTTGTTGACGGTTTTTTTTTTTTTTTTTTTTTTCTTCTTTGTGCACGCAAGGAAAACTCGACTGCAGCTCTGCACAGCCGTGTGGGAGCTAATTTTGTGCCCTCCTCTCCAAAGCAATTTTTTATCCACTGAATAGTGGATCGACGCGTTTCGGCTTTTCGTCACTTCTCTGTGGTATATGTTGTAAAAACTAGTGTAATTTACCTCAAAGGTCGAAAGCAGTGCCAAACGTAAATCAATGTTCGTATATGAAGTAGAAAATTTTTCCCTCCGAATTTTGAAATTTTTCTCCGAATCGCTATAAAAAGGCGTCGTACAGGGGTAAACTTTTTTTCAAACATTAGCCACCGCGTGAATTTTGCGATGCTTTTCAAAAATAAGGGAATCGCGCGTGGGGTGTCAACAACGACACACGCACAAACGAGATCACCTACATAGCGAAATTTTCCATTCGATCGAATAAAGCAAGTCAGCTGCAGAGAGATAGAGATAGCACAACCAATACAAACAAGCTCAGCGCAAGCCCACCGGATCAAAGGATCAAACAGAGACCCAATCAAATGCCAAAGAGAGTCCTCGGCCGAGCACTCCGTGTCGTCCTTCTGGTTGGCTTTGCGTGTACCTCTCGTCCTCGGCGCGTTCGCCTCTCGACACCAAGCGCGTGAAATTCTTAAAGAGCCAACTCGTAGCTGAGCTTTTCCCCCCACATCGTATACCCTTTGCTCTTTCGCGAAAGTAGCTCCTATCTCGTGTCGGTTTATTTGCAACTTGGTACCAGTAAATGAGGGCTTATCATCGGTTGGTTGGTTTCTTTTTCATGCTATCGTCACCTATACGGTATTAAACACATATTTATACACTTGAAGTAAATTTTCAAGCTTGCCACTTGTGGTATAACCAAATGAGCCAATCGAAGGTTCAGTCGTCTTTAGTAACAAGTAGGTACAGCTAAAACTTGACATTATCACCTGCATGCCGAGGTCCCCACCATCTATTCTTTTTTAATTTTTTTTTTATAAACAAACAACAAGTGCTTGAATCAAATCAAATCAATCCCACGCATCAACAACAATATAGCCACAGTGGGATCATTCCGATACCGCCGTTACTAAGCCCCAAACGCACACCAAGCCCCCGTTGTCCCCCCTAACGAGTTAACAAATCCGAGTAAAAACGTTCCCTCCTTATCAAAACGCCGAAAGGACGCGCGGGACGATCAGCCCTCCTTGTCCAGCCACCCACGCACACGCGCAGCATCCAAGCTTGAGGGGGGTATCCCATGTGTATGTTCGTGCCAGGTATGGTAAGTACACGTATGTATGTATGTATGTATGTGGGTACGTGTCGCGTGAGCTCGACTGGCTTCGCCATGTTGGCCGCACGCGCGCCGCCACGAACCTCCACGAGTAGCCTCCACGGCGTTCCCATTGGTCGGCGCTGCGGGCACGCCCCTCCGCACCTCGAGCAGCCGCGCCCCCGTGTAGCCCCTGCCCCTCGACTGCCCGGACACCACGCCACAGGCGAGCTGGAAGGGGAAAAGGATCGCGCGGAGGAGGACCCGTAAACCCGGTGCGCCACCACCACGCGCCCATGGACCCCAGTGTACGTGCACGCGCACACACACCCCGCCCTTCCCTCCACCCCGCCCGCGAAGCGAGTGGCCGCGCTCGAGAAAGGATCGCTCCCCCCATTGCTCCGTGCTCCTTACGCGGGGGTGGACACACGCGCGCCACTCTGTCTCCTCCTCCTCCTGCCTGTACAACTACTACTACTATTACTACGACTACTTGTGTGTGTGTGTGTACTGTCAGGCACCGGGCCGAGCAGCGCGGCAGCTGGAGTTTTTCCTTTCAGTCATTTACCTACCCTCGTTCGTTGCGCTGTGGTGCCGTTGTTGCTGTTTCTATTGTCGTTTGTCCGAGTTGACGCGCAATCATGGGAGTAGTTATCGGTGGTTGGGTGCGTGGTGCCGCCGCCGATTGACAGTTGTATGGTCCGTGCGAGCGTGCGATCCGAGGGGTAAGGATCGGTAACGCGAAGCCATCAAGGTACTTTGGCAGTGATGTGCGAGAGAGTGTCGTGAGCTCGCGAGAATCAACCGGAGGGACTAGGTGCAGTGTATCGAAGTACATACTACGGGCACGATCCTCGGAGTAAGTCAAAAGTACAACCGAGCGGACCTCGGAGGTACGGTATACATATCCTTATTTTTTGATGCTCACGAGCGTCGTCGGTGAATGCAGTAACCGGTAAGGCGGGGGGCGGATGACTTCGGTTGTGGCGACGGAGCAGGCGATCGCGTCGCCGACCATGGACTCCCAGCAGTTGGTGATGGAGAGCTCGGGGGCCAACGCCGCTGTGGACAAGGTCAGCCCCAAGCCGATGGGCAGCGGCACGCCGAGGCACAGCATCGACGCGATCCTGGGATTGTCCGGGCGTAAGCGCCGCCAACAGGAGATGGAGGCTCTCAGCGAGTTGCAGGACAATTTGACAGGTACGTCGTTCCTTTTGATACCCGTTTTTCGCTACATCATGGTTTACAATTGTGGATACACTTGGTCATCGTTACACCGGGATTTTGGCAATACACACGGTGCATTCGATGCATACAGTTGAGAATCGCACGTATCACGGCAGCGATATCCTTTCGCTCGGTCACCCATCGCGGGTATATTGTACGCGAAACCTCGACGAAGCAGCACGTCCAAAGGAGTCAATTTAAAAAAAACCAACATAATGAGCCATCGCGGCTCTCGTAAGTGCACAGTGGAGCCTCCACTGTTTTCCGAGTCCGTAGATTAGAGGCTCGCTTACAATAGAAAACAGGACGAGAGAGGAGCAAGAGTATAGGTATAGAAGCAGAGAGAGAGAGAGGCTATACGTAATCGTCCGACGGAAGACGACGGCTGCTGCTCTCGAGGCACCGCTGCACACACACACACACCGACACGGGCTCCTCTTGCTCACCTTGATACGCCAGGAGCGATTAGTGCCGACGGGGATTATATACCGTCCGTGGAGCATCAGACGGACGCTCCTCTGTGGTTTTTCTCTCTGGCTCGTTGTTTTTTTGCTTTTTTTTTTTTTTTTTTCTTCTTCTTCTACTTTGGTTTTTTTGTTTTTTTGTGTTTTTTTTTCTCTCAAAAACAAGTAGAAAAAGAGAAGACGAGGAGGAAAAAAAGTTAATACGTTTGAAGCCGGGCCGACTGCCACGACGCGATTAGCAAATTGCGAGATGTGCATGTATACATTAAACACACACTCGCGGGATTGAAAAATAAAATGAGGCTTTGAAAAACTGTAGCGCTCGCGAGCGTCTCTCTCTCTCTCTTTCTCGCTCGCTGTGTGGGTATAAACCTCCGAGAGAGAGAGAGAGAGAGAGAGAGAGATCGAGATTAAATATCGCGAAAGCTTTTAGCGTACGTGACTGTTTCAATCAGCCCAGAGATGGATGGGAGCTTTTGATCGTTTCTTTTTTTTTTTGTTTTTTTTTTTCCAAGTCTAAATGTGTCCACCGCAGCTACGTGCGTTTTTTCTCCTCTTCTGTATCCCTGTTCTTGGGATCGTGTACAATTATCATTTATTCTCGTTCGAGTACTGCTAATGTAACCCTCGAGAGTCGCGGTGATTTTTCTTTTCGACTCGCTTGTTGTTCATGTAGCATACCCACATGCACGGTCGATGGTATTACCAACAGTCTACGCCACGGCAAATTGATAAATTGACTCAACTGCAGCGTAGTTAGTGGAAAAATCACGATTGGCAAACATTTGCATAAATAATACTCTCGTCATCGAGTCGTTGGGAAAAAAAAAAAAAAAAAAAAAAAAATTACGTCAAAGCCAAAAAAAAAGACACTATACCTTGTTACACGCCCTTTAGATGAGAAAAATCAAAAACCATTCAACGTACGCAACGACTCCCAATATTTTTAATACACATTATACACCAGCTTATTACAGCTTGGGCATCAGAGGCAAGATTAAAAAAAAAAAAAAAAAAAAAAAAGTGGTATACCTGAGTAGATAGTAGCAACGGCAAAAGCAGCAGCGCATCGCGTACATGTATAGAGGCAATTTGCGCGGACGTAAACGGCCTTTATCATATGGGTACCAGTATATACATACGTGTGAGCGTGTGTGTGCACAGCAGGCAGCGGCGAGAGAGGGAAGAACGGGTGTAGCGTGGCGTATAATTGGAAAATCGTTAGTATCGCCGGCGGATCTCACGTGTCGTTAGAGAGTAATTTGTATCGCCGCGATACCCATACACGTACCCACATAAACCTACTTGTGCTCGCGTTCGCGTGTGCCTGTATACGTGAATTCGTACATACGAATACCACACGCATATATAGCGTCTCGGATCGCACGTGAGCGTACACATGTGTAGGTATACATATATATATATATACATATACAAATGCACACGCAATATATATATATGCATTTTCATCGGCTTCCTCAGCCGGATGCAATAAACGTCGGATCAATTAAGATCGCGGCCCGATAAGAGCCGGCTCGATAATTAAGTAGTTTCAATTTTGCCGAGAGCCTTCGTGCGGTGAATAAAGTTGTTGTTGCACTGCCTGCGTTTGTTTTGTCATTCCTTCCTTTCTCTCTATTTTATTATTATTGTTATTATTGTTATTTTTTGTTTCATCCCCACTATTCGTCTTACCCTCGTTCCGAAAGATCAATTACACCTCTCCTCGAAATTCTCGCAATCACGATTTTCGAGTCGTGTCCCTGCCGTGAGCCAGCCCCGTGATTCGTCATCGGAGGATAAATCAATTATGGCGCGAATAATTTGCTGCGTCGAGAGCCGAGCGAAATTACTCCTCGCGCGATCGTGTAATTTATCTGGAGAAGTAAATTGCCATTACGCGCCGAGGAACTCTGTACTTGTGTGTGCGTGTGTGCGCACGTATCTAATATTCATGTACATGGCACGACTCTTGTGTGCAGTTGTTTGATGGAATTTCATATAGTCACCGAACGAACCATAATAAAAATCGGGCACGTTGCAACGTGGATATGTGTATATATACATTGAAAAAAAATCAAGACGAGTACACGTATGTTATTATTATTTTGCCTATCTTGTTCCCGCTAATCGAATTATCGTTGAGGAAACACGAGCGCGAAGAGATTAAGGGGGACGAGGACGAGGAATATGGAGCCTGAAAAAAATAAAGATAAGCCACCACGCGGCTCTCGAGAAAAAAGACGCACAACAGCGTTGTAGGACGCTCAACAAGAGGCGAACGAGCGCGCGTTTTAACTAATAAGCCACGAGGGTTGAGGGAGAATCGGGTCCAAAAGTCTCGAGGAATTAAAAGGGAGCGGCTTTGGGCCTCGCATCTTACGAGAATTGACGGCTCTACTAATGGATCCGACCTCGCCTTTTTTTATTCTTTTTTTTTTTTATGAAAAAACGGATCTTTCTTTCGTTATCTTTTTTTTTTTTCGCGATTAAATATGAGCTTTGCTGTACCGCAGACTCGAAAGCAGAGAGTGCGTGACTTTTTGTTTACAGAGAAGGTGGAGGAGAAAATCAATAGCACCGCGCGGCTGATGTGTCTTTCTTTTGTGTACACAAGTACGTACACTTTTGATGGGTTTTATTCGGTTTGTATTTGATGCAATTCAGTCATTTCATCGCGATTATTTCTCAAAGCAGGGCTTTTGTAACTATAATTGCACTGGATCCCGAAAACTCGTTGCAACTGTCAAAACACGAGTTTTATCTAATGTATTGTCCAACATATTTTTTATTGTCTCTATCGTCCAACGGAAAATCGATGCAAAAAAAAAGAATCTTCAAACGTGTACGAGTTTTAATAAATTAACGAAACACATCACTAGTGCCGTTAAAACAATTTGGCTCGTTTTTATTCAAAATATCACGTGTCGGTAATAGACGTCACTTGGACGCGATAAGAGCGCGTTTTAAAACACCCGCCTATTATTAAAATTACGTTATCTCGCGAAAGAACCCCGACAGCCCGACAACGTTAAATTACACACCGCCAATTTTGTAATCACTTCGAAAAGCCGAAGTAAACTGTGCGAAAAAAAGAAAAAAATTAAATTCCCATTGGTCCCTGCACGTACAAGGTGAAGCATATATATACACTTTGTTTGAGACGAACAAATAAATTCCAAAGTGATATTTCCACTGAAGAGTAACAGACGCTGCGGGCAAAATCGTTTCTCCCGTGGAAAAATGTTCATTAGAATTTCATAAAATTACGCAAATTGCCGTCCACGCGGTGGTGTAGTAATCAATACGACTTAAAAATTATACTAATAAGCCCTTCTGCGAGTGAGCTATCGGTCACGACAATCTCGGCCACGCACACACACACGCACACACACACGAGCGCCGAGAGTCGAGAGAACGCGAACCCCGAATTATTCAATTTTCTCCGAAGAAACAAAACACAATATACCTGCTCCCTAATCTGTCGGGAGCAACCCTCTCGAGCCAAGGCACGCGTTAAAGGAAAGGAAAGAAATTCCAGCGTCATCGGGCCAAAGTTACGGGGAATTCAGAGAAACCCATCGTAGCATCCACCTTCTCTCCCCGCGTTCAGTGAGGCCCCTTCTATTAGCGCTCTCTCTCTCTCTCTCTTTCTCATTTGGTCGAGGGCGAGCTTTTGTTACAGGTATATATGTATATATAAGTGAGCCGGGCGGCAATTCCGATCGCGTGACAACTCGCCGTCTCTCCCGCACACGCGCCCGATTGCCCGGTAATTCCGCGCCCATTTATCGCGGATATACCTCCTTCTCGTTTTTCTCCCGGCCATACCGGCCTTTCTTTCCACACTGCTTCGGAGTACCTGTGGGTGGGTGCGTTTTACTTTTTAGAAGCGCTATAATTGGCCTTGATTTTCAAATTTGCTCGCATACGCAAATTATCTCCGGGAATCACTGTCGGCTTGACATCGACGATTGATCGTACTTTATTACTAGGTCAGAACTAACTTTATTACTTACTCCACTTTTGTAAAAGTAAATGCTTATTACTCGCGAATCATTACATCTACACGTAAAACAATTGGCTTTACGATGTGATATTATGGTTAAAGTGGTACGGTGGACAAGACAAGGGTTTCCGGAGCTGAGACAAATAATCCTTGATTCAATTCAAAAATGTGTTATGGAGAAAAAATAAATTCCAGCATACATGACGAAAAAAAAAAAAAAACAATTAAAATTCATGACAGTTGTGTATGGAGGTGCGCATCCTTTTTTTTATGAGCTTCTATATAGGCAAACAATTAAAAATTTATAGTAAACGAACACATGCGCCTTCGCGTTATTTTCGTCGATGGAGACGCAATTAGCGTTAGATAACTATCGGCGTTGAAAAGGCTATATACGATCGAGTTACGGATGACACAAGAACTTCAAGAGCTTTTTTTTTCTCCTCGCCTCTCCGACGTGATTCTATCCGATGGTGCGTGCATTTACATGAACTGCTAACGTTATTCAATCTACGGCACATCTGTTCGGTCTACATGTGCATGTATACACGCATTATACGAGCGATTTGAAGAGAATCGGGGGGGGGGGGTAGGGATGCTTCGAGCAAAACGATTTTTAACAGCCCATCGCGTTAATACGCGCAACGTGATCACCAAGGGGGGGGGGGGCTACGCGTCGCG
>NW_019379492.1:1002024-1045298 GCF_000648655.2 Copidosoma floridanum
GGGGGGGGGGGGCTACGCGTCGCGATTACATTATTATCCGTTTCGGCAATTTTTTCACCGCTTCGGTGTATACGCAGTGAAAATTTCAATAAAAAAAACCAAGGGAGAGGGCGACCCGTGTACAAATTAAGCTTCAGTCCCGAAACAACTTTGGCAATTCCAGCAATTCCATGCCCGCGCTCGATAATGGTAGTATTTGCGAGCAAAATAAGCTTGACGGCCTCGTATCACGAAACTCGAGATACACCAGCTCGCCGTTCGATACGTATGGACTAATCGAATCCCGATAGACGACGACGATTCTTCGGCCTCGGGAGTAATCGGGCCGAATCAAGAGGCAAAGATCCTCCCTCCCGTTAATTGCGCGCATGCACCTACGAGGCTCGGATTGATCGCTCCTCTAGTTTTCCGCGCCTATACACCCGTCGAGGAGGAAGTTGGGTGGCTTTGGACGATGTTTCCTGGAAAGGATGCGCCGTCGCGCGGGGGTACGGGCGATCGATAAGCCACGCGTCGAAGCGTCTCTCGCGAGGAGATGACATGGATTTCCGAACGAGGGAGGTGGTACTTCCAGTGTCCATCGAGCGATGAAAATACACCGTGAGGGGGAGAGAGAGCGTCGGGCGTTTATTATAATTTTCATGGCACTTCAAATGAAACCCCAGCAAAGCGAAAGAGAGAGAGAGAGAGAGAGAGCAATGTAAAAGCATACAGGGTGCGAGTGCAAAGTCGAGCGAGCGAGGGGGAGCGAGCGAAGAGGGTGGAAGACACGCGTTGGCCCCTCGCGCGACAAAGGGCAAGGGTTTTATAATATACACGTATTGAATGGGTTCGGGGAAAAGAGCGGGAGAGAGTATATCAAAACGAGGACGGGGTGGTAGGGGGTGAAATTTGCTTGTGTGCAACGGTACATACAGTTTTGAGGGCAAATTAGCCGGCTCATTTGTTTGGCGGCGCGGTCGCGGCGATTGTTATTGCGTTGGAGTCGGCCTCCTGTACTCGTCATATTTTCTCCTCGGTCTACTGGCCTTGCCATATACACAACGTGTACGCGTGAGAGTATGGTTGGTTGGTGGCGAAAATCATCACCGAGTTTCGCGAAAGGCGACAAAGTCGCGGTAAACGAAGGGGGGGAGGGGGGAAAGTCTTTTGTTGTCGTGGTCGGGAAAGCTCAGCTTGGCGTGTTTTGCTCGCGACACGTGATTATTCTGACCTTGCGCGCTGACGTATTTTTAATGTGACGTTAATTAACTCGTTTGACGTTTAAGCTCGCGTATTACCCCCACAATAAAGGGGGGCTTATACAGATCAGCTACACTGATGTTTTTTTGTTCATTTAAATATTATTAGCTGCCGTACGATAAATTCTTTTTTTTATTTAAGCATTGTATCGAAAATCGGTGCACTGTAGGGAACAAAGGTGACTGCGACTGCTCGGTTCGGGGGGATGTGCCTGTAACATGCGTGGCACCGGAAACGGAAGAAGCCAGAGGGTGACGAGAGTGCGTTGGAGAGAGACGCCGGTGGAATCAATCGAAACGACGCGCCGTCTGTGCAATTTGCGGACGTGAATTAGCAAATAATCGCAGGACGCGATGAATCGTACGGTATTGACGGGTGATTCGTGCGTATACCGATATTAGAGGTTTGCGTATGGCATTATATGGTTTGATGAAACCGATTGACAACCATCGGATTGTCGTACAAAAATAATGCTAACCATCAAATTTGGGCAAAGCTGATGGTAAATATTTCGAGATCATCCAGATACACGTTTATTTTAGTTTTTTTGGGGCGTATTCTATTTTTCTCGTACAACGAGGCTCACTTTTAGTTTCGACATCGAAATATCGTTGGTTTTTTTTTTTTTCTACATTAAACCTGATACAGCTTTCGTGACCCACTACAATTAAGCCCTTTGAATTTGAATTTATTGTACCCACATTATACATACACACAAAACAAAGAGTCTGCCGGAAAGTTGGAATCGTACACGAATGGAAATAAAAATCAGAGATAGGATGTCGAATGACGTGTACGAGCTAATGCCGAATAAGGAAGTCCATGGATTTTAATTAATTTTACGAGGTTGTGAAATTTATTGTGCTGAAACTCCCCACTTAGATGTTAAATCTAAAGTGGATCGTTCGTTCAAATTTGATTCGTTTGGCTCAACAATGAGGTGGTGGTGAAATTTTTCAAAGACTGATTATAACTTCCGACAAGATTGTTTAATTTATCACTGTCTCGTTAAAATTACGAAAATCCGGCTAAAAGAATTATTAACCCAAACGTCTTGCCTTTTGTATTCATTGTCCTTTGTTTTGTCCAATACTATGATTCAAACACCAACAACATAGTATCAGAGAGAAGGAGTAACAGTTACGAGGAAAAACAAAAAATTCTAAAGCTACTAGGATCAGGAAGTTGATGGATCATAAAAATGAAATAGCCCACTAACTCCGCAGCGCGGGGTAGTCGATAGTTTTGGGAGCTACCACAAATTGATTTTAAAATTCAGAGCTCTCGGGGAAAAGCCCAAATGCTCGTGTCGTAGAGTTAATTGGCCCGAAGAACTCCTTTTTATGGTTACTCCCCTCGAAAAGATGTCAATGCCCAAGAAAAGAGTAAAATTTTTTTTCATTTGCCTCGATAAAATTAAGACGTAAAACCCGCCGGATGTAAAGATAACGTGATAAAGCTAAACGCCAAAAAGCACCCAAAGCTCGATCAATCAAAAAACCCCCGTCTCGACATCTTTCTTCCTCTCACCTCTTGCGCTGCAGTGTAAACAATATATCCACAAAAACTACACGAGTACACACTCCCGGCTTCTCCGCCATTAATTCACTTGGCTCGTGATATCCCTTACGTGCAAGCGTACACACACACACACACACACACACACACACACACACACACACACAGCCAATAAAAGGGAGCAAAGTAAAGCAGTGGCAGGAAAAAAGCTCGGGGGGCCGGGTATAGATGCCGGCTCGAGATACGCCAATAAAGCGAGAGGGACCCACGCCAGCGGACAATTAAATTATTAACCGGCGGCGATAACGAGCCGACCCGTGTACACCTTACGCACGAGCTGTACTCCACTATACTGCCGATTACCCATTATAACCGGGGCTATATTATACCTGTGTGCGCACAACAAGTTTGACACCGAGGCGAGGTTGGTCGAGGTTGGAGAAAATAAAAAGGCATCAGCAAATGGTCGGGCGAGCGAGCGGGTGGCTAAGTAATAATGCGAGGCAAATTATGCGGCGAGCAGGGCCAAGGGGGGCCTAGCCGTATACCTATTACCCACGAAGAAGAAGCTCGAGCTTGCGCTAGGGGGCTTCTGAGAGAGAGAGAGAGAGAGAGAAAGGGCGAGCGCGCGTGTGTGTGTGTGTGTAGGTGTAACAAGGCGAGCTGGCTGGCCTAATGAGTTTTGCGAAGGAAGTGGAGAAGGGGGTGGCGAGGGAAGGGCAGTGACTCTAAAACGCCTGTTAAATTGAATTGATAAGGGGGACCGAACGAGTTGAGAGTGTGTGGGCGCTCCCCTTTCCCCCTGGCTTGACTTATAGTTTTTGTGCGCCGAGGTGTAATGCAAATTATATACACTCCCTCCCTATACGTGGCACCTGCATCGAGATTGAATTCTCAGTACACGTGTATGTATATATGTATATATGCATATACGTGAGGTAGATTAATGGATTGTTAGTTTGTTAGACGGCTAGGATAATATGTGTGTGTAGAGCCACTTTGGACTCCTCGTGTCTCGTTTTTGCTTGTTTACTTTTGGCTTTTGCTCTCTTGTTTGCTGGACATGCAATACTGTGGCGGTCGCTTTTGTTTATTGTGTTAATATTACACGCGCCACCGTACCCTGGCGAATGCTTGGTTCCATTAGTTTTGCATCGTGTCGAAACATTTGTTAAAAAAAAAAAAATAGAATTACTGAATTATTTGAATATAAAATTTTATAAGCAATCTATAATAGTCATTGGTAGGCTCTTCTATATTTTCTTCTGCATAAATTTGTAACGCGAACTAACAACGTATTCGACGAGTATAAGAGTCATGCCATTCCAACCGTACCAAATTAGCTCGAATGAATTATAAGTTATTTCAGCAGGTATCATGGTTTTTTTACATGCAGTGCAGTATTCATAAAAACAAAAAAAAAAACAAAAAAAAACAAGAGAGCTATTTTACACCAATTTTACTACCCTATGTGCCGAAACACTGTTCCACTTGGTGAAACTTAATCATGAAATGGCAAATAAGCCCAAGACAAATAGACCATCCCGAGACGCATTCCCGAACAAAATGTAATAAAGAAAGGAGCCAATTATATACCTACCACACCATAGGCAAAAAAAAAAAAAAAAAAAAGAACCCCCATGCATCAGCAGAGAGAAAAGGATCCACGTTTCAGCAGCGGAGAGCAACAACAAAAAGTGGGTGCACCGACCCCGAGTGGGTGTATATACGTATATACACACGTACACATCGAGAGAAGGAGAGAGAGAGAGAGAGGAGCCAACGAAACTTTATATCCAAGCCAAGCGCGAGAAGTCGATGACAGCTTAAGAGCCTTCGCGCGCGCTCGCGAGAGAGCTCTTAAGAGGATAATTTTTTCCCTCGGCTCTCGCACGTTGACAATTTAATAATTTCGCAGGGGGCTCCCGCGCGCCTAATATACACACACATGTACATGAATACCTGTATGTATTCGCCATGGACAAGATACGAGGGCGAGAGGCTTTTCGATTCGCGGAAATTTCGTCCGAGGCCGTTTCGCGGGCATGGATGATTAGCGACGAGTTCCCTGTAATCAATTTTTTCGCGTTGTTCCCTGGAAAAAATATTTGGGCACCAATTTTTGCTTCTACTCGACATTGTTATAAATTTCATTTGTACGTAGTTGTGATTTTGACGAGCACCAAATATATACAGCTCAAAGTTGCTCATACATCTGGATATTCGAAAAAGTATAAATTTAGATAGAAAAGAGCTCGTCAGGGCGGAGGTTGTCGGTGGCCGGCCTGTAGACGCACCAAAGACAAATTCCGTAATCCTCTTTGGTCGGCGGGAAGCTATAAGCCCTCGCTCTTATTTTCTCTTCGTGGCGGAGGCACAAACGCGCGCTTCCTTGCTGGATGTTTGTGTTTACTTTTTTTCTTTTTTTTTTTTTTTTTTTTTTTTACGTTATAAAGGACGAGGCCCACTTTGGTCCACTGTCCTTTTACGTCGAACTGGATTTTGAATCGACACTTTTGTTTCGCTTGCGATACGCGCTTCGTACGTTAGCCTGAATTTTAATTTGATGGTTGTGATTGAAGGTTTGGATCGTTTAAGTAGCGCCTTGTGTTTCGATTAAAAATCTAAACTGGAAACAAGAAAGAGATACACCAATTTTTAGTTCTCATTTTGAGTTCAAAATTATTTTATCTTTAAATTTGTAACCCTCCAAAATTTGTGAACAATCATATTCTCCAAATCAGCTGGTTGTTGCTACGAAACTAAAAATGATACTCTCTCCATTTTTACAGATATTAATCTTATGAAAACGTTGCACAAAAATCGATAAATTGTCCCTTTCGGTGTCACCGTATTGATAAAAATAAAAAATTAAAACCATCAAAGAATGAAGTGAAACTTCGACTCGTCGACATGAGTAAAGTGGAGGACAAAATTAAATAAAACTCGGCAATTTAATAAAGGACTAAACAGCCGGCTTTTAGCGGCTGTAAATGTTAATAATAATTACCAACTGGATAATCACTCGTGAAATGGACGCTTTTAAAAAAGAGGCCCAGCCTTCACGGAAAGGGGGGAATTAATTTAATACGAATCCCGGTGAGTTTGAAAGAGAGAAAAAATTACTTTGCAGTCAATTTGCGTAGCCGTCCGTTACCTCTTTTTGTTCGCTTTTGCAAACACACACACGCGCGCGCGCGCACGCGCTCGCATAAAAGTATAAGGGGGAGAAATTTTAGTCGATCGACGAACGAGCCCGACGATTAATAAGCTGTCAGCCTAGCTTCATCCGTTATAATCTCGCGCTACTCTCGCCGAGCCGTATATATACAGCGCGCCTTGGCTTTTTCCTGTCTAGTCTTTTTAATACTTTTTCTGTGTTTTTTTTTCTCTTCTTCTTTTTTTTTCCTATACACCAAATCACTTCTTTTTCCTCCGACTTAATGTCATTAAGTTGTTTTTGTTTTTGTCTATTCGTTTTTTTTTTATTGCGTCGGGCGCTAAATCACCCGATGTCGAAGTCTTATTCCCTCGTAAATTCATTGGGCCCACCAAATCACCACGATAATTCAATGGTAAATTTCAACCGTCCACCAACAAATTATTCATTTTCAATTAAAAACACATAACAATAATAACAATAATGATAGTGGTACATCCTCACCGAGAGCCGGTATAAATACACGTATACGAAGACTTCTCACGCGCCAAATCCCCGGTTAAACGCTCGCTAATTTGCACAATCCCGTATTCCCTCGGCCGCAGGATACATCTCGATAATTTATCTCTCGAAAAACATAATACAACGCGTATGGAACGGCTCGCCACTCTACACACGGAAGCTTAATCGAATAAGTGCCCGAGCGCTACCGATGGTAATCTCCAGCCAATTCTACGGCGCGCTTATCTTAATTCATTGGCTGTGGCTCTTCTACGTCTCTCACCTGTATAGTATACTTGTACACACCTATATTATGTGCGTGTATATACACGTATTTAGCACTGCCATATTTGCCGGTGCTCCGTAACATGGTGTGCTCACTGTAAAATTCACTTACCAATCCGTGGACACGAAGATTGTTGTCCACTACTATTGTTGCGTGTAAGGTTCCTCCAATCGAAAATGCTTCGCGACCTCGATTCTGTGGTTTACAAAATAACGCAAAAAAAAGCAGTCCTACCAAGAAACTATAGTCGTACGAACAGTAGCGAAGATTTTTTTTTTTTTTCCGTTGGAATGCAAAAGGAGGAAGAATTTTTTTCGACCTCTCTCTCTTTTTTTTTCTTTTCTTCTTCTCCTCGATATTGTACTCCCCCGAAAACTATTCGTGTATCCCTAATAGGAACGAAATTATTAACACGTGCATCATCGTCGTCATCGCCGGATTCCAGAGGCTCCCAAAAATAAACCTTTTAAAAGCCCACCACGACAAAAGGAGCGGCCGCACACACCGCGCGGCTTATCAGTGTATATACCTACGCGAGCGAAAGAATGCAGGAATCCACCGCGCAGGTATATCCGTCAGAGTTAAAAATGGAAAAAAAGGGGGTTGGGGGGGGGGGAGGGGCAACGGGGCAAAGAAGAAATCAAAAGTCGAGCGTCCATTTGGTCGAGATATTTCATTATCGGCGATCGGTGATTGGCGGCGGTGGCTCGCCCATTAAGAGAGAAATGCTCGATAGTCCCGTCAAAATGTACCAAAAGGAGAAGAAGAAAAAAAAAAGAGAGAGGAGAGAGGGAGAAAGCAGGTAACACGTGTTGTGTGCATCAAGCAGAGGGCCCTCGATTTCTGGAGTCCCCCCCTGGGCCGGTGTACACCGGTCCATTATCCTATCTCGTCGTGTCAATCTCTTAAGTAGCTGTACAAAAGAAGCGCGAGAGGGAGAGAGAGAGTATAGGACTGCTTAAGTGTATACACGCATAGCCGACGATACGGGGCTCGTGCCGATACCATCATCATCCTCAGCGCGTGCATTTGCTGATGCGAGGAAGGGAACAAAAAAAAAAAAAAAGAGTGTGGGCATGTATAGGTATACCATGGGGGGGCACGGATTCTCTTTTGGATTTTCCGGCGCGTAAAGTGCTCTCTCGCCACTGAGCATCCGAGCATTATCTCTCGACTAATAACGTAGTTTTCTTTCTTGTTCCTCTCCTCACTCCTTTCGTATTATTTTTTTTTTTTTTTTACATCTTCTCTTTTGCTTATTATACGCTTTCCTTGCTTGTTTCTTCATGTCCCGTGTAAATTGCCGCGTACGCCGGTAATTAGGAAAAACGTCGGGATTGATTGGTATACGGGGGGGGGGGTATAGGGGAGATGCATACCGGATAGAGTCAACGAAGCCGTTGCGCGTAATGCGCGTCGTTCATATCGGTAGGTATGGGGCGAAGCCGATTTTTATGTGTTTATTTTAATCCGCCGGAGTGGCTGTCAATTCTCATAAACGCATTAAGATTCCTCGTCGGAATATCGATGGAGAAGAAGTTGAAAGAGAAGATACGAGTTGGAAGGCATTTTTGACACTCAAGCGTCTACCGATTTAATGCCGAGCGGCGTATTATACTAAAACGCGAGTTTTTAGGCGTGCATAATTAGGAGACGCGGGATATTACTTTCTTATCGGGTCTCTCTTTGTTGCGGGCCCGAGATTGACCGGATTAACATTTGATCGAGATATTTGCATGATGTGTAGCAAATGAATAACAAATCGGTACATTATTGATTTCGATTGCGTGTTTCGAGCTATCAAATTATACGATCGCGATGTTATTTTTTACGTACCAGAATTTATGAAAAATATACACAGCAATAAAATTTGTACCGAGTAAGCCTCGAGAATATCAATTACAGAACCAAAGTACACCGAGTTGTTCATCAAAAGAAGGGGGGAAATAGGTATCACTGTCGTTGGGATCGCGTGAGGCGAAACAATACGATTTCAGTGCCTCGAGTGTATGTGCATACGTGTTTGCGATTTTCGTCGCTCTCGGTGATTGGGCTTAGTTGATTTTGGGCGAGTTTCATGCCAAGCGGCTTACAAGTATAGAACCATCCATTGTACACACGGGCAAACATTGTCCTAAAATTTATGTATCGATAAAAAAAGGTCAAGCTCGACTATTTATCATTACTATTTTTTTTTTATACTCCTTCGTTCGCATAACTCCTATTGATTATTGATTTATCGAACTCATTTGCTATAATTAATGTCGACAGACAGCTGTTGCGTCCGATTAAAAGTATGTTAGAAAAAAAAAAAAAAAAAAGTTCGACCGATGCCTTTTACGCCATGGGAAAATGACGTCGGAGTTCCATTATTGAAATTTCATTTTCGTTTTTAATGGAGAAAAGTGTACCCTTAACTCGTTAATTAATTTTCATCCATCCCCCGGGAAAATGTAAAATTTGTTTGGCAGCAAAAATTAAACTCTAATTTTTCCGCTCAGCCGGGAAGGGGTTGAAGTATGGATCGTTAACGATTCGCGTCGCTAGAGATGGTAATTGAATTTTTCGTGATCACATCCCACGCAAAAAATTGTCTCCAGGACAGTTTATATTAGGCACATACCGGTTATAGTTTACGCAGTAATAGTACTTGACGCTTACGAAACAATGAGCATTGGGATTAATATCGAGTTGTTTTTTTCTCCCTCGGAGGGTCGAAGACTCACAAAGGATGCCGCGGGAAGAACAACGAAGTAGGAGTATAGGTATACACAAAGTTTGATCTAGAAATAATGAAATAATAGAGCGGAAGTTAAGGCCTGAAAACACGTGTGCGCATATTATTACGCTAAGCACATGTGAATGGAAAATAAAATATCACAAAGGGTAGGAACAAAAAAAACTGAGCACTGGGGCTAAATTTCTTGTTTTAGATTAGCACTGTTTTCCACGTTGCGATGGTTTGTTCATCGATCAGAAGTAAACAATATCAGTGCTAACCTGTAAATAACCTGCAGTATTGGGAAAGGCGTTTTTTTCTGCCATCAATAAATTTTTTTACAATCAATTGAGACACTTTATTTAAAATGTATTTTAATCAACAAAGTGAGATTTCCTATACCTTATACGTGATGACAGTAGAAAAATATAAGTTTTCAGAAGATTGTGATCCTTTGATCTCTTTATGCTGTTAGGATGCCGTAAAATATGAAAAAAAAAAAAAAAAAATTTATTTTCTACTCTCAAGATTTTAATTTATCATCATCGCCTAAACAAACAAAGGCCAGCTGTTGATTTTTCACTTGCAAATCGAGTAACATTCGACCTCCCCAACGAAGAAACGAAGCATATTATTCTCCCCGAAACACCCTAATTGATCAAATCCCGTCAGCACCTCCATTCAGCCGGGACGGAAGAGAAAAATCCACGTTGTACAAATGAAATTCAGTACATACAGTAACGAGTATAATATAATAATGTAAGCAGTTTCATTCGTTTCTTTATTCAGCGAAACCCTCCTTTTGTAATCCTCCGGCATTTACCTATTATAAACACACAGACCCAATGGGAGGTGTGCGGTATATATATAGGATATACCTATATAAACACACATCACAGTAGCGCCGGCGGAACTACCAGACGCGAGTCCGACATTCGGAGAGCCATTATCGATTGTTGTTGATAATTAGCTCCTACAGACGCGTCAATCACTCCCAGGCGTTTCGGGGGCGGGGGAGGGGGTCGAGGGCGTTATTAGGTTGTTACTTAGTACACCCGGCCAACGAAACTCCCCCGAGTAAATACCTGCATTGTACGTACACGGCGTCTCTCTCTCTCTGTGAGACATCGAGCTCCCCCGAAGGGCCCCGGCGATTACCTTCCCACAATTCGATCTAATGCACCGAGATGTATATACTATAGGATCGGGGGAGGCTGCCTGCGATATGAGAAGCTTAATTATGCAGCTAATGAGAGTCTGAATACAGCCACGGGCTTCCGGGCAGAGAGCCGAGAGTATATACACACAACCCAGACGAGAGAGAGAGAGAGATAATGCAGAGTCGGTGCTCCGTTGCCGCCTCTGGACGAATTTATCCGCCCACGCTGTTGTACAGCGGCGCCTTTGCCCGTGAGGGGTGCTTCTGGGGGGGGGGGGGGTGTAATGCTGCTCTCGTGTAATATCGGCTTTTTGCACTTTGGCGATGATCGCGTTCACTCACTACTCGATTATCAAGTAATCGAGAGGACTACGATCATCGAGTTTGTTATCGATGACACAGTGCGGGAAAAAATCTTCTGAGAGATTTTCCGTCCCTACATTTACGCTGAATAATATACGTTTTACTGGACTTTTTTTTATAAACCCCTATCTTGTCGGTTAGAGCGATTGCTATCAGCAAGTTGACTTGGCAATCAATCGGAAATTCAAAACCATTGCTCCAAGTAAAACTCAATAAGGCGACTCATGGGATTTTATGAAACGTTTGGATATAAGGAAAAAAGAATAAAAAAAAAAAAAAATAAAGAATTAGTTGTGAAACGACACATTTATTTGACTGTCACCAGGTGAAAACAGTTGCAACCCAACGGGAAGCGGCAGCGACGACGATCTGCAGCTGAATTGCGCGGACGACAACAGCAACGGGCCCAGCAAAAAGAAGCACCGGCGTAACAGGACGACCTTCACGACGTACCAGCTGCACGAGCTCGAACGGGCCTTCGAGAAGTCGCACTACCCGGACGTGTATTCGCGGGAGGAGCTCGCCCTCAAGGTCAATCTACCGGAGGTTCGCGTGCAGGTTAGTTGTATATTTTTTCATGCCATAGGACATTTTCAGGGACGGATATACCATGGAATATCAAATTCCTAATCAATTCTGACGTGGTTTGCTTTTTTCTCATTTTTTGTTGTTGTTGCACTAGGCTCTTTTATATAGCTACGTGTATCCACGTTTCACGTGATTCTTGTTATTATTTTTACCGTCACTTTGGATACAGACGACGGACGTTTATTCCGATATTAGGTGATCCGGTTACGCGAGCCGTTGTGTTCCTGTTTCTACATTACCTGTGTACACTCGGATCGCTCGAGGCTCGCTTTCGTGCCTGCCGTGTATACGGAAGGCCTTTCGACATTGTTGATTCGATATTACCCCGCGAGGTCGCTACATTATTTTGCTGCACGAGCTTTCGAAATACATACATCGGCACTTTTTACGATTAATCACTCGAATGTGGATACAAGGAATGCCTAGAAATCACTCCTAAATCTCACATGAGCCAAAAGTGCGTGGGGATGTGTATACACGTGTATTATTTATATGTAATGGCGACGGTGTATAATCATCAATGGTACAATTGATATGGATTAAAAGTATCCTACGAATGTGAGTGAGTACAATGGGGCACTGGTGGCGTCGTTTCCGTGCAAACAATCGAGTCCGGCGATCGAGGTGCCTGCAAAGCCTATACAAGGTGTATTATCGTACCTAGTGCATTACCAGTCCGTCGGACCGTGTGGCACTATACACACGGCGACGGTGTATCGAGCTAAATTAAATTAATTACGTGCGTAACGGCGATAAAACCGGCCCGGCCTGTGCCCCGCTATATTTGTATACACACATCGACGACAATGCCCGTACTTGTGGATGTGTGGGTATCGTGTGCGTGAGCATCGATTATACACGTGCTGCCGTACACTACGGCTAATAAGTATACGCGCAGAAAGCCATGGATACGCGTAATTTGTGTGCGAGTATATATACGCGGGTCCCTCCTTTTTTATTCGTGAGGGGGTAAGCCGCGCGTGATCGCACCATACGGTATATTTATATACATTTTACGCCGACACTGGTAAACAGCTCAAACGTCAAATTAATCTATGTTCTCTCGTTTATTTGACTTTTGGAGGATACCTACATACATATATGTTTACGTAATGATTGTATACGCGTAAAATCGTAATCGCACGACATTGTCGTTGTTACTGATTTCGATTGTTCAAATTCAGTTAGGCGTGTATATGATGTGTATACAACGTAGGTATACGTATATACATATACCCGTGCACGCGTGTACGTGCGGGGTAGGCATGTGTTATATACTTTGATTTTGTATGGAGATAATTATGGGATCGTCAATTACTGCTTATTACGCGCTCTTTCAATCTACGCGGAGCGTAGAGGGGAGGGGCAGGTATTCCAATTTACTTTGTCGTCGCGGCATGTTTTTTTATTTAATTTTTTTTTTTTTTTTTTTTTTGCATCTTTCATAACCACGTATGCGCTTATATGACGGGGAAAAAAGGTAATTGCCAGAGAGACCGCGATGAAATTCGTATTTTTCAAAGAAAATTCATCCCAGGTTATAATACACGTACGCGCGTACATAATATGTAATATGTAGCGCGCGAGTGGGTAAACAATTTTTCAGCACATATTAAATTTCGAATTCGCGTTTTATCGCGCGATCGACGGGCCTGCACGCGACGTTTTCCCTTTGATTAATAATTTAATGCGAAACCCCTTTTTTCCCTCTTTTTCTCCTTTTTATTTATTTTTTTATTTATTTTTTTTTTTTTTTACATTACGGCTTATAAATGATTCATGCATAAATTGCGCAAAATTAAAACGACGCGTATAATAATCGCTCTCTCGGCCGTCTTTGCGCGCTGCGTGCCCGTCGCACACGGACACGGTCTCCCGTAAAAAAGGCAAATAAATTAACGGGAAATTATATTTGCTCGAAAACTAATTAAACTCACGGCTCGGCCGTAACCGATTTAATTATTCATTGTGCATTTTACAAGGATCTACGCGCCCTCGATGCGCCGTCGTCGCACCCGCCCCGAAATCAATAAAACCAATCCTCGCGGCAGCATCGCCCGACACTGGACCGTGTGTATGCTCACCCGAATCCCTATACCCTTGTGAGCGCTTGTCGGGAAAAAAATCCGCTTCCCTTTGACGTGTATTTGTCAGACCGGCTCGAAAAAGGGATGAGAAAGGCTTTGGACGCGTAATAAAGTCCGTCCAATCGGTGACCCTCGAAAATAGCAATTAAAACGTTTAATCGCGTCGAGTTTTTGGAGCCCCCATACGCGGGAGTGTTGGTTTTTATTTTCAATATTTTTTTTTTTTTTTTTCCTCTTTCACCCTAGTTCACGGAGAAGTTATTTGAGCGCTCAATCCTTCGCCAAGTCATTTTTCGAGAGGGAAAAGGTGCCGCTGCCGCACCAGGCACGTCGTGGATCTAAAATCCCTTAAGCTTATTAGAGTCGAGGAAATAAAAATGAGGGTGTGCGGGAAGGACGAAGGGGAGGGAAGTCTCTAGCGGGTGCAAATCCTCGGAAGCGCGGCGCTTGTTAGCTACAATAGCTCTGCGGCTTTACTCTTTCTTTACTTCTCCTTCTTTTTTCTTTTTTTTTTTTTTTTTATATTTGATCACATGAGTGGTAATACGAGCGTTCATCTATCTCCTTTTCGGGTAACTATAATCGTATTTTTCCATCGCATGGCCAGACTCTATTTGACCCCGGTACGAACGTCGTGGGCACTTCATAAGCGTCGATGACGGCGGTGATGTATGAAATCGTCGGTTCTGCGTTGAAACTTCCTTTTTTGTCTCTATTAATCAAACTGCATTTCCAAATTGAAAGTTTCTCATTGAAAACATCGAATTTGATGCCAACAACATGTTTTTTCCCTTTTCCATTCTAACATAACTTACTTTGCTACAAACAGTAATATCACACGGTTGATTTAGTCTCCGTATTTGGATACATACTGTAAAATTCACTTATTAGTACTAATTTACGAGAGTTCATAAAAAAAAAAAAAAAAAAAAAAAAAAAAAAAAAAAAAAAAAAAAAAAAAAAAAAAAAANAAAAAAAAAAAAAAAACCAGCGAATGAGTAAAATGTAATCAATACCTGTATCCTTGGTATTCAAAACACTGAAAAAACAAATAAAGGATAATATTCGACGGCAAACAGACGTTTTCACCCTCAGCATTAGAGAGCAAAGCCCCAAGAGAGAGGGAGAGAGAGAGAGAGAGGGAGCGAATGTAATGCGCTTATTGTTGCGGGCGTGCTATAGTCTCCCTCGAGACTTTAGTTGGCCCCGACGCACGTCGAGCGTCGCATATCCAATTTTCAAGCCGTGCCACGCCAAATAAACGCTCGCAGAGTCGGCCCCCGTGCACATACATATCGATATATGTATACAGTTAACCATAACTGGTGATGTGATTTGTGTGGCACGCGGTATCCATCAGACAAAACGACGTTTACTTAACCAACGATCACTCGCTGATTGTAACTTGTACCGAAGATTAGCTCGAGTAAACCCGACACTCTCGCTCACCCAGCTAAGCTAATCGCGCGTGCCTTGGATGACAAATATTGACCCTCGCCGTACGAGTGTCACGTTTGCTCTCATTAATGAGCCACGATGGATTTTGCAATTTTTTTAATACAACAGTTGATTTGAAAAAAAAAAAACCACAAACTTGATCAAAAGTCACACTCGCACAAGCGGTCCAATGTATGCAAAACAGTGCAATTTGCACGGACAATGAAAAATCATCAATCGCGTGACTTCTCACGCGACTCGAGCCGCGCATCAGCGTGCATTGTATCGCGCGCCTTCGCACAATACACGTGCTCCGCAAGCCTTGAAATTTCACTCATTCACGCTACAACGTATACACCAACGGGTTAAAACCCCGTCCGCGCGTAACGAACTTAACTTCTCGTCAATCTCTATTTACCGACTCATCAAACCCGTTTAACCCCGACTAATCTTATCTCCCTCGCTCGCTCACTCTGACCCCTCCACCCATTTTCCAACCAAAACTCTCACACACTGATCAACAAACATAATTTCACCGC
Organism: Copidosoma floridanum; assembly: GCF_000648655.2. The sequence continues at coordinate 1,017,624 of NW_019379492.1, forward strand.
AACACCCATACGCACGGACACGTAGAATTTCAGAGTAGAAGCTACACGGTGATTATTTAACTTCAAAGTAGAGGCAAAGCACCCCTTTGGAGCCCCGCGTTTATATACATGTATACATGTACGTTCTTTGCCTCGACTTGGTATCAACTATGCGCACCACTAACACCCACTATGTGTATATTATATACCTTATAGCAGCTAGCACATATTGTGCGCGTGTGTACGTACAAAGTAACCCACTCTGGGTCTTTCAGTGTGGGCGTAAAAGCCAGCCTCGTTGCCCCGCGCCGTATAGCCACTGTATACGAACGTTACCCACGGGCCCATTGACGCGAACGGGGGCTGTACAGGGGGAGGAAAAAAGTCTGTCACGCGAGTAAAACGCGTAATGTGTGTAGTATATGTGCCTGAAATCGCCGGAATCGGATGTATATGTGTATATATATATATATAAAAAAAAAAAAAAAAAAAAAAAAAAAAAAAAAAAAAAAAGGATAGTGGACGTGCTTTCGTGCGGTGTAATAACGCACGTACAACACGCTGGCACGGAAGCCTGCATACATAGGGAGAAAGCTAATTCGACGCGGCTGTTTGGCGGCTATAATCGATATCGCGCGAGAACACGACGATTGTTCACCTTCTTCCCCCCCCCTATCACGTGTGTGCCACTGCTGCTTTCCCTCCTCGTGTATCAATTCATTGTATGGTTGTTGATGGTGACTGCTCTCTGTGTGTATACAGCCAAGAGCGCAAGTATATACACACGGATAGTTTGCACGGAGTTTTGTATTTGGATCGGAGGCAAGGTGTTGCTACGTATATATATACTTACCTCATTCGTACGACCGGTCGTCGCCGTCGATACCCACTAATTTGACGCGCTCCTTTTTTTTTCTCTCTCTCTTCATGCTCGGGTACTTTTCGCGTGGATCACCTTGTCCCGTTTGCCGTTGTTTCGTCGAGTTTTGCCATTTTGTGTTTAGCACTATGACGATACGAGCAATTTTGCGATGAAACCGATTTTTACCGATAACAAGGCTAGTTTGCTTCTTTCTCCCTCCCCGCAGACAATGAAACGGATGTAAAAATAAAAGAGAGCCAATAACCCATCTACAAGTTAAATTGGGGAATTGAAAGACAAAAGGGCAAAAAAAAAAAGAGGATAGCATTCGGTTAGCGGTCGAGTGTTCAGGGAGAGACGGTGGCAGGGTGTACACGGATATAGTTATTTCGAAACCGAGAAAATTGACGTTTAAAACCGACCGACAACACGAGAGAAAGGATTCCTATCAAATAAAACCCATACATCGTATATCTCCCAGCTGTATGGACAAAACAAAAAAAAAAAAAAAAAAAAAAAAAACACTGACCGAGCCAACTGGATGGAGCTGAAAACGTTTTAGCGCTCTCTGTGGCACAGCCAAAAAAGTCAAGAACGTGTGCGCGTCCGTGTGTACAGTTGAGGGGGTGGGGTGAAAGGGACGAGAGCAATGGATAGGAAAGAAAAGAGGAGTTCGCTTGCTTAATTTGCACGCCGATTAAAACTTTCAATCTGCAAAACCGCTGAGGTCATTTCCATCCTCTCACCCACCCCTCCACGCAACCTATAACAGCCGCTGCTGTTGCTAACAGACTATACTACTACTGCCTTGAAATCGACACGCACGTATAGTGTACACACACACACACACACACACACAATCGCAAAATAAGAGAGAGTGTGTGTATGGGTGTGTGTATGAAAAAAAGGGGGAAAAAAGAGGTGAGGGTCGAGGGAAGGCGTAGATTGGTTTTTCGCGGCGAGGCTGACTAATTCGAGATTCGAGTGGCAATCGGCAAACGATCGCGACGCTCGCTCCGTAATTCAAATCACGGGAAATCTCTGCTGCATCAACGTGTGGGATTTTACCATTCCATTTGGCACCATGTATACATGTTTTTTCCACGCATCCAACTCGTCATTTACTTTTCTCTCGATTTTTACGTAATACTGCTGTGCACGACTGGATACTGTGACGTTCTCGGTCATTTGTCCAACAGCCAAGTAGCCGGTACTTCTTGGAATTACTTATTAGCGCCTTCTGTATGAAACTAATGAGGTTTTTTTAGTGACAATTTTTCTCGCGTTATTCTCAGTCATCTCTATAATTGGCTCGTTTCATATAGTGAATTCTCTCATGTTATTATTGTCAGCAGTGGCTTCGGTATCGGCTATACAGGTTTCCCGACTCCTCAGTCGTTTCCAGAGACCGATTCCATTGAGACCGTACATTATCACTGTTTTTATGAATACACGTGCATTAGAAAAATGCGCTGCCATCGTGGTTTAATTGGATTTATTTAATTTTTCGAGCCCCGAACAAGTGCTCTTGAAAAAACAATTTTCCAATCAGAGGAAAAAAAATCAGCAAACAAGAGGGTGAAAAAACACGAATCCAACAGTACCGTTGTCGAAACGAAAAGAGGAGCGCCGCGCGTACCTATGCTTTTTTCAAGTGCTGGCAAAGGGAGTACAATAATGCGAAATAAAATAAATATAGTGAAAAAGGTCGGGCCTCCTCGCTCATGCCACACACACGACACCCTGAATTGTTTCGTGCCGCTCTGATATTATTTACCGTGGCTCGTTGCCATAGGAACAATATTGGAGTAGCGCTCATACATTTACATATATATACTTACACTTAATATAAAAGCACATATAGCGTGGCACGAGAAAGCGAACGAAAGAACGAGACGCCAATATAGCAGTGGCACAGAGTTACCTGTACGTATACACTGTCAGGGCGAGATAATGCGCTGGAAAATACGTACTTTCTGATACACTTCCTCGATACACCTAATTGCTTAACTCTCGGCTGTGTGTGTATTTTACGTGTGACTGTGTCAATGCATGTACATAAAGTGAACGCCTTTGAGGGGTGGGGGGGGGGTTTCGAGCAAGTGACGGGGGGATAGTCACTGCTGCTGTTATTTGTTGCGGGTGTTTGCAACCAAATCGAGCAGATGATAAATTAATAAAGCCGATAGGACTGAAAACAACAAGATTTTTCGCTTGAAAAATTCACGTGGCATGAATTTCGGAGATTTGGTGAAATTAAAACTTGCCATGCTTTTGGAATATCATCATTTGAAATCAAATTTCAGCACCGCCATCCACAAGGATATAGAATCGAGTACTGAATCGCCTTGAAGAGTAATCGTAGGAATTAATGTAACATGTATGTCCGTTAATTATTCCCCGAAGATTAAACTTTGAGGGGGTAACATTAGCTCTAAAACGTTGCATTTATCGACGTTAATACGCCACATATCCTTCTCAAACCATGAATATACATATATGTATACATCTTTCTCGTCAAACAAGTATATCACTTAGATCTTCGGCTGATCCACAATAATCCAGAAATATATATGTATACGCTCGTGTCATTAACGCCCTCTCGATATACGGAGCCCCTTCGCTCAAACTGTCACAATGACCACAATGGCCATTACTTTGCTACTCAGCGCGGCAAACGGAAAAACCTGATTAATAATCCTCGAAAGCCGATATCACCCCGAAACGCATCCAATATACTTTACGCGATACGGTTGGACGTTTGGGGGGGGGGGGAAGGAAAAAAAATAGAAAACAAAGTAGCCCTTCGCGCATCGGAGAGAAAATGTTGGTGGTAGGAGCAAAAAAAGAAAAAGAGGAACGCCTTTGCGCGCCGGGATTAGATGATCCCCTTAGTTCCGGCCCCTCGACGCGATCCCGTTTCCCCGTGCACCCTTACCCCCGTCGAGCTTCCCGTTCAGCCGAGCGTGGATCATAAACAGTAAGATCCCGCGCTCGATGGCACCAATGACGGTGATAATATCGTCAAGGTGTCGCGTTAACGGCAGTTACAGAAACGGCCCTAATGGTATCAAGTGTACGAGAAAGAGAACAAAGGGAGTCTTCGTACAACGTATACATCAAACTAATGGTTTATTTTCCCTTCGAAATGAAGAGGACGGGTGGTATACTCATAAATGTGGTCGTGGATATTTGTTGGTTCCTTTCGCATTAGCAGAAATGGTACAAACAATGTCTTTTTTTCATTTTATGTGCTGGACGTGCAATATATAAAGAAAAAGAACACAATCGATGAGCTGCAATTAAAGCCATCAAGATGAGGTAGCGCGTGAAATTAAAATGCGCGAGTTACAAGAACAAAGTCGAGGCTTTTTATGATGTATAGCACGCGACGTACGTATATATATATATATATATATATATATACATGTTATGCGGTTCAACATGCCACGTATATTTAACACGGAAATGGGGTGCACTGCAACATGGCATTACAAATATAGCACGAGAGAGACGAGCTCCTTTCGTTGACGAAACAATCGATCCTTTCTATATAGACGGAGAAAAGAATAAAAGCTCTTGAGGCGTAAAATGAGATAATGGCGGCGGCGTTGTCGCGAAGTGTAAGTTCGTGGGAGATCAAGCACCTGGCATTATGTGTCGAGGGGGAGAGGAAAAAAAATGGGGGAAACAGACGGGCCGTGTAATGTGCTTTGGTTAACGTGTATATATGCGTATAAGTATTATACGCACAATGTGTTTATACACGCGTACGTACACAAAATACAAATCCTCTGGAAGTCTCTAGATGCGTATAGTAATGGTGATCGCGAGGACGTGACGAGAGAGAAAGGACATTTTTCAGGATGAAAAAAGGATGAAGGGGCGAGGGATTTTCTCATAAGTTTGTTCGGGGAACAACTGTGAAATGCGCAAAACTAGAACTTGGTGTGGTTTAACGCGTTTGAAATAACAAATAGAAATTTATAAATGAGTTGAATCCACATGATTACATTGAGTAATCGGTACTTACATGCTTCCGAGTGGTAAGCTCACGAATCATTGATCAACGATTTTTAACTCAATTCAACATAAAACTTAAACTTACAGAGTTGAATTATGGTAATCAGGATGCCAGAAAGTCATTCAATGGCTCTCCATAATTGATGTTTCCCAAAAAGAGGCTCAATCAACAGACTTCCAACCCACTTCTGATGAAATCAAAGTTTTTGGACGATTTTCAATAGCGATCACATGACTCTCCTACTTTGGATATTTTTCAGAAGGTACGGGCCCCTCAACGATATATCCAATGAATTTCAACGACCAGTTTATCATCGGCACTACATAAACTTACTTACAAATCAATAATACTTGCGGGCAGTGTATAGGTATATTACATCGCGGCTTTGCTACAGTAAGAGAGTACGTGGATATTCGTTGGCAAGCACTTTCTAATGCGTGCAGATAATGCATCACGATCACAATGCAGTTCCAAACTGAGTAAAGATTAAAGGGGGAAAGCTTTAACCCGCACCTATACTCGTAAACACACTCGGTCGTAGTCACCTACCCCAAAAGCCTCGGTATATGCCAAACTTCCCGGACCATGGGATGTGGAGTGGCAAAAGGGACAGCCCGAGTGGAGGAGGGACCCAACACCCCGCGCTTCGATTAATTGCGCTCCACCCTAAATGCAAATCGTTGGAAATTGAGGGCGAGATAAAGAGAGAGCGAAAGGGGACACGGCGACTCTGTGGTCCTCTCCTCCATCCCGTTGGAATTTACTCTTGGAAACTCCATTATGCCCACCAGAGAGTCGGCGCACGCGCGGCTACCGATGCTCCTTTTCCTCTTCTGCAGCCCTTGTCTCGTCCTTGGTCCTCGTGGAAACGCGGCAGGAGGTGGACTTTGGTTCTCCACCGCTGCGCGCGCACATCCGTTCCATCTTTTTATAACTTTCAGCTGCTGATGTTACTTACCGTGACTATTGACTTTTGCTACTTATTCTTCCTCGACGAAAGTTGCTCTCGAGACGTTGTACGACGCAGTAACGACAACGTTTTTTTGGTTTTACTTTGATGTCCGAAAACTCAACTCGATTTTAATAATCACCACCACCACCACCATCTTTTTTTTTGCACCGGAAAATTTCGAGGACATAACTAGAAGTTGCCCTCCAATTTATAAACTTACCTGTAGTTGTGCCTCTCAGTGCTTGACGCGTGGCATCGATGTACAAGATTATGATCAAAGCAAAGTTATAATCGAACAAAAGCCAAATCATACCGCGTTAGCTGCGTACCACGCGTCGCTCGCGCAACTCACGAACTTTCCACCGCGTTGATTAATCATTTAATCAAGTTGGCGACTCTCCGTTTTGGAAATTCGATCAAAGTAATATCCGAACCCAACCAATACCAATAAGGTGAAAGTAATTACATTTTACGTGACTATGGTGCTTACTCGGAGACCGTCGAATTTATACACGTGTCATCCGGAAATAAAGTGTTACAATTACTTTTACCAACGTGTGGGTGTACCTAAGTCGAGCCCCAGTGTGGGTACACGCAGCGAGTTACAAAACAAAGGAAACTTGTCGATCTTCTTCTTCTTCTTCTTCTTTAATTTCCCTTTTCTAGTTCCCGTAATTACAGAGTGTGCTGTCGTACATCGGACCACATGCCCATTAGGCTGTTCGACCGCAAAAAATTGTGTGTATGTGTGCATGGGTGTATGTAACAAAAATACCTCGAATAATGGAAAAACAAAACGAGTTGATCCTACAACCCTATGTATACACACACACACACGCGCGCGCAACTCTTTTACAAGCTTACCTCGAGAGATAAGCGTGACGGAGGCGAATTTGCGCTCAAAGGCTCGGTGTATATATACAGTAGAGTAATGTGGTAGCCTTCGTCGATTAGAAAGCAATTTTCTCTCCGTAGCGAAGAAAAAAGAGAGAAGCGGTGGGGGCGCAGAGGGAGGGGTGGGGTTAAGGTTACGCCGAGAGAGAGAGAGAGAGCAGTGCACAAATAAAGTGCGGAAGATTGGCTGTCCGTCTGCGGCTCAATTAAGTACTGTTTCTCTCGTTTAGACGCTCGAGTAAAAAGGGTTGCTCTCCTCTGCTCTCACCCCTATTTCGAACATCAATCATCCCGGCCAAGGCAACCCTTTTCTCTCTCGAGGGCGGTTTTAGCTCTTCCGACCTACAAGCGTCACGAGTCCCTCTCGCCTCTGTCTCTCCATTCGGTCCAAGTGTTGTGCTCGAGCACAAAAACACTTCATTTGGTCAGATTAGCTGTTAAACACCGGAGAGCGGAGCAGAGGGCGAAAGATACGGGGAACACAAGTGGTATTATACCTATATATACATGATACCTATAGCACATAAGTGTGTGCGTAGCGGCTCGTTTGACCTACTCGAGCGACTTTTTGCGCAAAAATATACATACATATGTATAAATAATACTTGAGCAGTGGTATTGCGGTATACACGTGCTGTGGTAATGGTTTCGTGGTTTTTCGGGACAAAAGCGAACGAAAGACGCTCAGACAATGGGTGGGGGCCGATTGAAATCCGCGAAAGAAGAGGGCGACCTATTCTGAAAATAAAGAGCTCCACGGGGAGGAGAGACAATAGCTAGTTACGCGCTTTTTTTCATTGCTTTCGTAGACCGCGCCTAGTTTGAAATGGCTTGTAACCAAGAGGCTCGTTCTATAGCTCTCTCACTCTTTGTCGCTTTGGTGGTCCGTCACTTTGCGATAATTGACTCTTGTGGTGTTGATTGTCTCGTGAACCACAAAATAGAAAAAGGATTTTTTGAAAAAAAAAAAAAAAAAAAAAAAAAAAACGGGTGTCGCATCTATTAAGTCGTGCTCTGTCTATTTCGCGGAGCTGTAAAGTAGCTCATTCCATACTATTCTTCAACGACATAAAACATAGTAGACAATGTATACTTTTTCTAATAGTTCAACACATGTTGTAGGTATCAAGTTTCTGAAAAAACACTTGAATTAGGACTAGTTTTTATTTGTTTCAACAACCAAGTTGATATAATTGGTGTAACAACAATATGGAACATATTTTTATAGCTGTAAGCTTAAGTAGTATAACCGGGAATCAGGACATTTTTTCATTTTGACTAAATATAATTTAACACTTTCAGTGAAACATCGATGCATAAAGCATTATTAAAACGAAAAATGCTTTGATCCTTTGCCGAATGTGAGATTGTAATTTCGAACGAACGAAAGACGCGCGTCTATTTGTGCAACGTCACGCATGCGAGTGTTTGCCGGCGCCACGTGCCTTTATTGACAGAACGGCTTCATTTCAGCTCATTTCTGCACGTATGGATGAATTACAAGTGTCTTTAGATCAAAAGTGAGAGTACAATTACTGTTCCATCACAAAGTGTATATATACATTGAAATATTAAAATAATCAAATAAAAATACATGAGAAACTAATTAAGTAATATGCAGATATGTTATACCTCTACATCACAAGATCCTGTTTGGAGAAAAAACGAAACGAAAAAATACAAAGTAGCCACAAAATAGCCAAATTTTTACGAGACTGTCTAGTATGGGTATACAGCATGAGAGCTCGTTTACTAAAATATCCACTCCGACTTACACTGATTCGCCTCATAGGTGCCGGTATACCTATACTATATGTTAAATATACCGCACGCATACATCGGAGGACCAGGAAAGGGAGAATCGGTTTGGGTGGAGCGGCGCTATTACGCATATTATAATGAAAATCCGTTCGTCATCGGGCTCATTCAGCAATTAATATATGCGAGAGAGAAAGAATGAAAGAAAAAGGAATAATAAAGAAGAATAGAGCGGAATGGGGGGGGGATCAGGGGCGGCAGTGTGTTTTAATATATTCCTCCGGCATCTGGGGCACAGTTACCTACACACATATACACCAATAACCCACGTTTGGGTCATATATGTACGAAACAAATGCATATTACGTACGTGTGTGTGTGTGCATGTAAAACGCGTGCGACGTCAGGCAGGCAGGAGGCTTTGTCGGCGACGAGGAACTAGATAAAAGTGCTCCTGCACGCTACACGTGTGCTCAGGAGAAAAAGCGAGAGAGAGAGAGAGAGCAGCCATCGGCGGTAGCGATTCCCGGGGCAAGGGCAATTAACAATTAGCTGGCGGTCCTTGTAATCGAATTACCAGAACTCATTGTGTCGGTATCCAGGTACAAACGTATTGGGTTCCATTGGGCGCCCCCTTGTACCCTCTCTCTTATGCGCATACCTGTATGGATACGTACAAGGCCGCCCAAAAGCTGACACAGAGGAGAAGGAAGACCGTGGGCCTCGCTCTCTTTCTGCTTCTATTCCTTCCTCTTTCTCTTTTCTGTCATTAAAAATAGTAGCTGCCTCCTCCTCCTCCTCCTCCTCCTCTCTTTTTCCCTCCTTTTTTTTTTGACAAGATCAAATTTCGTGCCAAAGGAGTGTGGGTAACCATTTGTGCGCGTGTGTGTGCGCCTGTTTTACTTTACACCGGCCGATGTCGTATACGTGTGTGCGCGGTGAGATTGCATAGTTTGTTCGTATACGAGCGTCGATGACGAGAAAAGGACACGATGCAAAAGTGCTACCGGTGCACGGGAGGAGATATATCCTTTACAAAGGTTGCGCGCCTCGCTCTCCCTATAGCTCACTCCCTGTGTATTTAAGTGCACCTATACCGTGGCGTGCGTGAAAATATATCCGTTTCAAAGTTCCAAATTTCACTGCGCTTTCTTTTCTTCGCCCTCTTTTTGACCTGCCTGCTCTTTTCCTGCTCCTTTTTTGGTTTCTTCTGTATTTGTGACACGTTGATTTTTTCTTTTTTTTTTTTTTTTTTTTCATCGTACTGTAATTTTGATTTCAGTACCTATAGATACGCACTGATTTTTATAATACTACTAGAATTTTTAGTAATCAAATTCTAGATTTATCTGGATGCATGTACTTCAATCAATGGTATGATAATCATTTTCGACTTTAGGCAATTTGTTTTTTCCATAACATGGAGGTGAGATTGGTGGAAAATTGCAGCTTTTAAAATATGACTGCGTGGAGTTTTCCATGAGATTTTTCAACTGTTGGCTGATACATTGATACAAGAAGTACAAGAACAGAAATTAACCGTCTGATATCTGAAATATGCGTGTTAATACGCAAAAACTACATTCATTCCAACATTTTTTACGCATTTCGAAGAATACTTCACAAACTTTTTTATGTGTGAGTATATAAATTGTGAAAAAGTTAAGGAAGTTAAAAATTAAAAGATAGCTTTACTTGTAATTGTTCCATAGTACGCGTTCGCAAATTTCAATTGGTTGGCATAAGTATGTGTAGCATATTCATCAAACATTGCGAGCGTGCGATTATTCGACGTATATAATATAACCAATAGCACCATTTTTTTTTATTATAATACATTGAAGTATATCATTATTATAATGGATTCCATATAAATCATTATAAAAGTGTGTTAAAATTCAAGTGTGTTAATTAATACGATATTATATACCGCCCTCGTATTTTTAAACATAAAAACGTGTCGTTGATTCAGAAACTTATACATTTTCTTAATAAAATGATAGTAAGCTTCCAAATAAAAAAAAGAGCTTCACACCGAAACCACATGTGTGTCATATTCAGGAATTAAAACACTTTCTCTTACAAGTTTGTACTTTTTTAATGAAAAATCATTAAGATACGATGTTTCTATACACTTCATTTGGTAAGCGATTACAAGTTTCTGCGATCTTACACAGTTACGATTATTCGAAAACTTGGAGTTACTTTTTATACGTTTCAGGTATCCATATCATAGTCCAACTCGTACGGCTAACATCGACCCCTCTATTTTTTTGTCCCCTGTCGTCGATTATAAATACGGAAGCCATTTTTGTGGCTAATGCATTCGCTTTCTTGACTTTACGGATTGCAGGTTTATCCCTCGAGTAGCAAAATTTTTGAAATATCTTTTCAACCTTTTTGGCCATTACATCTAGCGATCGGTAAATCAATGTACACGATACATTAGAAAGTAACGTCGAAATAAGATTCGGAACTTATCGTGAGACAAAGTGACTTCTATTGACCAGTAAATAGAGAAAGGCGTATCAAAAAAACAATTTGATACAGAGGAAGAGCTTTGCAACGTATTGGCTGTTCAATTAAACACAGAACTGAAAATCAAGACACAAACGGTAAGTTTTTGTATTGAAATAAAACACATTTTTTTTATTAATGTAAGAAGGACTTGAGATGCACTAAAAAAAAAATCCATACGTATTGACAGTTAAAACTTACGTTTATTACCGTGAATTTGTTAAAAAAATTTTACGCCAGTATAGACACGTCATGAAATAATAAACATTAACTCGATTTTTCTGACACCAGGAGATTTTCAAACGAAGGGTCTGCTACTAACCACAAAAACCATGGGCGCAGCCGGCACGAAAATGTACAAGCGTCGAAAGCCAAAGTCCATCTACAAGCCAAAAGGTATTATCCCTCGTAGCCATCACACGTGTCAAGAAACTCTGCCCAGCGCCAATAATTTGGTTGAACACGCTCGTACACACCAATGCATGAAACCATACCACTCAACCGAGTACTCGCAAGGCTTGCACCAAGTGTACAAGCTCCCAAGGCTTTACAAGAAGCCCGAGCACACCCGTCGCTGCACCCTCGTCGCTGAAGACTTTACGTGGCACAAAAATACTCAGCACAACCACCACTGCACCAAGTGCTCAGAAACCTTCCCCGAAGTCGGCGACCTCACGAAGCATTGGATCTCCCAGCACACCCACAACTGCATCATTTGCTCGGTAACTTTCCACCCGGACGACGATATCGACGAGCACATGAGCTCTCACCACACCCAGCGACGCACCGTATTCTCAAAAAAGTGCAAAATCGTTAGATTCGAGCTGCCCTACCGATGCATCGTGTGCTCCGAAACGTTCACCAATGACCGAGATCTTGCGGACCACGTGGTGTGCACCCACTACGGCCGCCGCAAGGAACCGCGCGCCCAAACTTTCGTCTCGATGTTCGACCTTCACAAGCACAATCAGAACTTTTACGTCTTCGAGTGCGACATGTGCGGGTACATTTCCAACACTCCTGTCCGTCTCGCGAGTCACAAGCGCGATTTTCACCAGCTTCGGTGATGGAACGTCCCGTAGGGTTGCCTCGCTTATTCATCAGGACTCTGGCAGATTGCCTCACAAGGATTTATCCGGAAGCTTCCCTGTATACCCTTAAAAATGTATATATGTACAATCACGGCCCACACGAGGATACGCTTCAATGAAATTTCATCGCCACAACGATTACAGCGTGGTGCTGGTTACAGTGAAATTATTAATGATATCATGACCACTTGAAACATTGTTCGTTATCTTAACGAAGTATCTTATCGCGTTGGAATCGGCTATGTGTGCTTACTTGTAAAAAAAAAAAAAAGGAAACTGGCGCGCAAACCAGGAACGATTTTTAATGGATAATCGAGTAATGTTTCTCATGACGCGTATCAAATTTAATTTTAAAACTGAGAGGCTCTTAATCGTAGACGAGAAAAGGAACCATGAAATGAAAAAAAAAAAAAAAAAAAAAAATACAGAAATAATTAAAACACGCAACTGTTCACTGATAACTAAAGTTCATCACTAAATCATGTGTGATGTTCTCCATGTATATATGTACATAATGATTTTAAATAAATAAATTAATTGTATGATACAAATTACCGTCTCATTAAAAAACGATAATTAACCTGTCCAAAAATCAGATGACATCAAAATCCCAACTCGTCCAATAAACACACAATGCTTGCCAAAGTAATTTAATGACAATATTGTATAACCTACTGGTACAGTCTCTCCATCGCAGAGATTAAACAACGAGAGAGCGACATCGTTCATCTCGAATAGCTCGCGCGTGTGTGCCTGTAAAGCTTCTCACACTCGCAGCTGTCATAATCCTCGGCTCATTTTGTTTGCCTTCTTCGACTGTCCGGCTCGTGCATAATATACGCGTCATCTCCATCCCTGCGCAACATCTCTCTTATATTCTTGATCTCCCATAGAGGATCTCATTGCTCGCATTTTCAAAGCTAAAGTCGTCAAAGCACGAATGTATATATATATATATACGCACGCATACTACTGCTATATAGACTCGCACGCGTATACACGAGATACTTTGGCGCACATAATATAATCGTCGCACGGATTAGTAACACTAAACTCTCGGCATCCCCACGGTGTTTTACCTCCTCTGTATGTGCGTCTCTTACCCGAGATTCCGTCAGCCGATATACGCAACAACTGGGATGTATATCTGTGTCCCATTCTGCAGCATCTTAAACTATACTTTTATATTTTTTCCCTCTCGGATGATCTACTGTTGAGAAGTGAACAAGAGCCATACTATGTGTATATGCACACAAGGAGTCACGGAAAGCGCAATCCGACTGTCCCACGAGGATACTTTTCGCTCACCTTTATTCATTTAACGTGGAAAAACTTTTATTTTCTGTATGATTATTATTACCAAAGCATTCTGTGAAAGTTTAATAAGTGATCTTGCGTTCATTACCCCAACAAACAGTGACCTCGTAAAATCTCGAAATTAATCTCGAGAGCTTTGATCAGGTACCTTAATATATACCGCAATAAATAACACAAACAACCATTCCTTCGGTGATTTGGCTCTGTGTATACGTGGTCCAGCCAATCGTCAATAACATCCGTACTGCAATCACAAAATGTCCCTCGCTTCCTTCCCCTGCGGGTCCTTATTCCTTCAAAGTTCGCCCACCAATATCCAGACGTACCCGTCCAACGGAGAAGGGGGGGTGGGTGAGCAAAAGGGAAACCATCTTAATTGTCCCTCTGCCGAGGACGACGACGTCTGAGAGGAGCAGATACACCGACGGGATTTGGCAAATAAACAGAAGCAACAGTACTACAGCTCAGCCTCCCTCGGTATATATACGCGAACCTCGTCCTTTGGGGTATTTAACGAGTATACGGCCAGTGCTGCGTCGGACGTGCGGGGGTACCGCCCCGTTACATATACCCACTCGTATATACACAAACAAGAACATTACGTCCACCCCGACGTGTACATATACATATAGAGCGTGTGTACAATATGTGGTGGAAAGCCGACTGTTAATTTGGTTCCCAGGCGGCGACACATCACAAGAATAAGATATGCCTATAGAAACATACTATATGCACGCCATGCGTATATTTATATGGCTATACGCAAACACGGTAACCCTCGCGCTCTCGAGTCCAATAAACCGTATACAGCGGGGCGGAAAAGAGAAATAAATGGATGCCAAGACAATGTAATGACGAGCCGATGTACCTATACACGACTCGCGTGTGTGGGTGTTTGATTCGTTTCGTACGAATGTCATCGGAACAAAGGAACGATTTTCCTTTGACTACATCGCAATTCATTTTATTTAAACTTTGAACTCATGGTTTTGCGAATAGAAATGACAAATAAAAAAAAAAAAGTTGTGACATCCAATTGTGTGTTTTGGCATTGTAAAGTCGAGTGTTTTATTACTAATCGCTCAAGTGCAACACGAAAACTATCGTTTATTTTCTTTTTAATTGAATGTGGCAGTTTAATGTTAATCAATTAAACCGTTTAGGTGTAAACTCTTGATTGTTACAATTTAAAATGCTTTATTGGACATCCGAGGATTTTTTAAGTAATCGCGAAGTATAGTGTTTGAACGTCACAGAAATTAAGGACCTAATTGACGGTTTAGTTCGAAAATATTGTAATTCACAGTGTGTCTTAGTTTTTAAAGAAAGGAATAATGTTTATTTACTTTCTCTGAAATTTTCACGCTCTGTATAATCTAATGAGTTTATTGTAACCCATTACAGTATGAGGATAACCGGTAATATCCATTAGACTGTTTGACGACACTGATAGTACAATGTCAATTACTCAATTACCATATCGGCATTTTCATATGAACTTGTACTTCCCAGGCGCAGCGTCTCCTCAGCGGAATATTACCAATGAGCTGAATTTTTTTTTCTTAACATTGTTAACGTCAACGCTCCTTCAGCCGATTCACAAGAAAAATTAACTTTGCATGTAGACACGTTAATCATAAAAAAATTTCAGACCTTTTTTTATTGAATTTGGGAATCATTCAACTGTATTGCTTTTGTTTCATCTATAGTGAACATCAAAGCCTTTCAAATGGATTCCTATTAAAAGAAAAATGTATAAATTCGTACGATCACGGTGAATCGATACAGCACTGATCGACACATGGGGTCACAAAAGCAAGATAAGATCTACAAATGACGATCACACAGTGACATGACAGTCCTCTGCAGGAAACATCGACTCCTCGCTCTATGGACACGTAACAATAAAACCCCCGTGACAATCGACTTTATTAAGGCGTATTAGCCCCACGAAAAATCCGATAAAAGCCAGTCAACATAATAAAAAAAAAAAAAAAAAAAAAAAAATCAGAGGCACACTAAGGGTGTAATTGAAAAACGGAGAAAAATATTCCGCCACCGAACATTGCACACGCGCATATATGCATGTTCGGTCAAAGAGCCAACTATACCGTAGTCTGTCTCGGTAGCAGTACGTAGTTAGCAAAAAACAAAAACGAAAAAAAAAAAAAAAAAAAAAGGGAGCGTGAAATAAAAAGCCAACACGGTATACAATGCCGTGGTGATAGTAAGCCGTAGGAAGGGGAGGAAAAGCCCCCGAGGGCCCCGCGTCGGATGGGAGGGAGCGGATTAACCTCCGGGGCTCGAGCGTGCCCTGCGAAGTTAATAATCATCAAAAGTCACGCTGTTTGTCGAGGGCGGACCTGTACGCGCGCCGGCTCGCCCGCTCTCCTTTGTGCGCCTGTGTGTGCGCTCTGTTTCTGACGCTAATTTGACTCCACTGGGGTTTTATTGCAAGTTATTAGAGACGCACTTTTACGCGCGGTATAGTGTACTGGGGAGGGGGGGGGTGCTTTGCAGTTTTGTGTACCTTTTTTTTTTGTACGGATGATGGGCAGAGCGTGTACTTACGGGTAATATATGGCTAGTTCGAGGGCTAGTTGTTGCCCTATGTCTGGAGAAAATAAAAATTATCAGGCCGGGCATTATTCGCTAAATTACAGTCAAGTCTGGTCATCGTGTCGGGGATGAGTTTTTCTTTCTTGAAAACTACTATCCTGTTAACCCAATTGTACTTTTGAAACAATCAGCCCTGGAAAACTGCAAAAGCAAAAATATCATGCATTTTTTTCTGGTTCAACTTTTAAACGTGGAGTAATTTCAATAACACACTTGAATCAATTTACAGTTATATTTTTTCACGTTACTCGATGACTTTAGCAACAACATCAGTTTGTACCCATACGTGAATGGCGCAAGCAAACAAATACAACGACGATTCCGAAAAAAGAGCGTCAAACCCAAAACAACTAATAATACGTGTATACGTGTACATACCGCAGCCCAAAAATGCACTGGAAATAATAGTCGCGTGCATCGTCCAAACACAGACACACAATGCACTGCATTCAGTCACTGCTTGAATTATATGTATATATGTAAGTATACGTATACAATGGAGGGCAGCGCCGCGTGCGCCCCTGTATACAACAGCAACAAAAACAGGGTGTCAAAATACGTGGGACCATAAGGCTAATTTGGGCCAAAATCACGGTGGCTGTTCCCCTGCAGCAGCAATGCACGCGACACTTTCTTCCTTCAACGTCGCGTTCTCTGTGCCATGTATACTTCCTATACACGATTGTCATCGCCATGAGATCTCCACATTTGTATGCGTTTTGTGCGAGAATGAAAAGAGGGAAATAAAACACGAGTCGAGAGAGAGAGAGGGAGAGAGAGAGGAAGGAAAAAAAGATCGAGAGAGGGTCTATTACGTGAAAGGACAACAACGGGCCCAACAGTCGCTAGCACGCGTGCACCTATACACAGTTTTTGGCTGGTGATTCTTTGTAGCGAAGCTCAAAGTACCGTAAGTAATGCAGAGGCGTTGATAGTTACAAAAACGTAATAACAACAAAGTGGAAAAGAGTAAGAAAAGAGTGCGAGGATGAGTAAACTATACTCGGCTATACATGTTATACGTGGGGTTGGCGCGTACAGAGTTATTCCTCGTCATTGTCCGAGTGAAATCGTCTATACCATACGTTTGAGATGTTATTTGTAGCGCATTAGTATTGTGTGGATGGGAGATAGAGAGGGGGTGTCGCTAGCTCTCTGTTCAAGACCGATTACACGCTACGAGACACACACACACACACACATGTTGTAGGTTCGTGATGGGGTGGCTTTATTAGACGACGGTACACTGGGTTTGTACGTACCTATATGTGTGCGTATACACGCATGTATGTAGACAGTGGCAGTGATGCTCGCACGCGTGCGTGGTGTACGTGTCGTGTGTAGTTTGTCGGGGTGTTATTCGGGGTAGTAATTTTGTAGACGATGAAGTGCGCTTAGGGGACCCGAGGATTTATGATGGAAATGTCGCGAGCGCCGGGAGTTTGGGTGAAGGAGCGGCAAACATTGTGGGCTCTTGAATTTTGATCAGTTTATTGCTTCATGAATAATATATAGGTACGATGTTTCGATGCTTGTTGATGAAATATCTCGTATGACTTGTGAGGAAAAAAAAAAAAAATAATAAGAAACGAAAAAAAGAGAGAGAATTTATTTCTACACCATTTTTACAAGTACAATACCCATTCCGTGTAGCCCGTGATGATATTAGGTTGAAACACAAGCTATTCATGATTTTTAATGAAACTACGGATTTGAGGGTTGTTATGAGAGCTTGACAAATAACATTTTTTTAAATTAAATTGCCAGCCCATAAAAATTACCACCCAAAGTCTTTTGTATCTCCTTTGTATCGATGGTAGTAGACACCAAGAAGAAAATTCTTTAGTTTCCAAAGCACGATCCCGTTGTTCCTGACTGTCCCTATTAATTTCCTTGTCGAGCAATCAAACAGAAACAACGTTCGTACATCTCATTCAAAATCTCAAACAGTAAAATTATTTACACGTTTTTCAAACAGTGATTATTATGTAACCGTCAAAATCACAAGGGTATAATCATTGGAACAGTGACAAACCGTAAATTTCGTGGTTTTCTTCCTGCATATACTATTGGTTTTGAAAAATCCGAAAATGCAAGAGACAGCACTCGAATCGCGAGTTGATACAGCCAAGAGAACGTCCGTGAAAATAGGTGGAGATTGATTAAAAGCCCGACGCTTTCGGCAATGACGGAGGGGTTGCGCACGCAACACCACCCCTTCGAGAACCCCTCCCCGGGAGCGAGAGCGGGCACGTCAGAGGGGAACGGATGCGTGTACAAAAAGCACGAAAGTTATAATAATCACAACAACGTGCAGGGCCAGCCTCTTGCGCGACCCTCTCCGCGCCCAGCAGCCCGCTCTCGGATTCGAAAGAACGAGGCTCCACCCTTTCCCCGACCTGGGGATGCAATATTACGCATGGCGATGCGCAAGTCGCTCAATGTGCGCTTTTTTTGCAACTTTCAACACCGGTGGTACTTGCAGATCTGCGCCTCGGGATAAGTGCAGTGCACTCAACCCCCCTTGATAGGGACGTTTGTGCGTAGGGGGTCGCTCTTGGGTGTCGCATGGGCACGCTCTCTTGATTCCGAAACACGATTGTGTCGTAGGATGCGTGCAGTGACTCTTTTTCACTTGGATCGCGAGGGACAGATGTACCCATACAAGCGTTCACTGTTTGAGTCGCGGTATCACGTGGGTCTTATATGCAGTGGAACGAAAAAAAGGCTCGTAGGTACAAAGTCCTGAAATAGAGAGAGCAATGGTGGTTTTTTGAGTTTCAACAGTTTATCCACTCGTGAGGATTAAAAATTCCGTTTTCTGTCCTCCATTCTTTCCAGTGTGGATGTAAAAAAGCCCCCCGCATCCACATCGATACATAATATAAATCCATGGTGAAACACGCGCGTCGGTAATGGCTGAAAAGCGAAGGGTTGAACGGGGCGAGATCTAATGGCCGATTTGAAAAAAAAAAAAAAAAAAAAAAAAAAAAAAAGGAAGAAAGACGGATGGAAAAGGGCCCCGCCAGCAATCCCGAGAGCAACGAGCTGGTGTGAGATTCGTCGCGACGCTCATCCGTCCCATCGGCGGGTATGTCATTGTATCGGCGACCAACCCCTTCCCTACCCTTTGCTACGACACCTTTCGTGGAAAGAGTTTAGGGATACAGCTGGTGCGAGGGATCTGGTTTGGTGTTTATCCATACCGATGAACAATGGCTAAAAAGCTCTTAATGCCCCGTGCACACAGCTCTGTACAGTGTAATGGGCTGTCAGAGACGAAACGACCACCTCGAAGGAAAAAAATATGTATAAGCTTCTTCGATCTACGGAGGTAAAAAGTTGCGCATGATGTTTCCTCCATATCATTACAATTTAAGTGACGATGTATTTCAGGTTTTCAATCGGTAACGCAACCCTTGTCGTATAAAAACTCAATTGCGCGTTCTCATAACTTTTTGCCGATCCCCCAATAATCCACCTTTCGCGTAATCACAAAATCAAAATTGCCCAAGTAAGGCACAACAGTGTACCCATATATACAGACGTCAAAACATCACCGCTGTACCACCGCCGCCATACAATCCGAGCCATATTATGCCCACGATCGAGCTACTGTACTGATCTCAGTCGACGACATACGGCAACAGCCACTCGAGGAACAACAAGGACGACAATGGCAGCTCGTGTCTATCGCGCCAACGAATCGCAACACACTCCACTCTCTCGAGCCCACTATGCGCTTGTGCAATGTGTTAGCTCGCTCGCGCGTGAAGAGAGAGAGTCCCGGCGATTATCGTCACGGGACACCGATCGCATTATGTACTCGGTGCTCTCTTCTCGCTCGATGCCTTTGTCCCCGCGATCGTTTGCCACTATGATACTGTGCTCGTGGCTGCGCGTTTCCCCCCCCCCCTTATCTCGAGCAAGTCCCGAATCCGGAATGTTGATTTTCGAGAGCTCGCAGATCTCGATCGGCGATACCGTGGCTACAGTGTCGAAAGGGAAGCTGCGGTGCTTGTGCACGGGCCAAAGTTAGTACAAGGGACCAGGTGAGTGGGTCTCTACAAGAAAAAATGTTCATGCCCGGGGATGGGTATTTATCGCGTACAACGAGGAGAAAAATAAGGAGACGCGGCGCAATTGAAACGCAAGCTCGCGTTCGCTCGACTCGGGCTGCGTATAATACGCGAAGCTCCCGGCGCGTTGCTTTCCTCCTCCCCGTCTTTCTGGGCTGTCGTGCGCGACGCTCTCTCTCTCTCTCTTTTGCCTCCCAACGAATTTAGCCGGCGATATCATTTGCCGGGAAGAGGCGAAGGAGCCGAGAGACGCGATAGCGCAGTAATAAATTTACGCCCTAAGGAGGTTAAGCCGTGTTAGCTACGTTCTTTATATTTCCCCAGTCTGTCATCGTACCTCGCGGGGTAGCATCTCTCTACTCTATAGTTTTTTTTTTTTTTTTTTTCCATCTTCCCTTTTTACTTACGTCATTACGGCTCCTTTTTTCTCACAAATTGTGAATAGATTGTCCCGGAAAGGATGAAATGGCGCGTTCACCCCATTACTTTATTATAGCTACACGTGAGTTTTTCCATTTGAACATGATTTTTTTTTGTTGAAAGAGTTAGACTAGCGTTTTTTTTCTGTACCAAACACTACTATCACATAAAGTCCATTACAATGTTGTGACGTTTACCAAGTTTTTGTACTCCATCATAGATGGTGTTTCAATTTTATTCCCTCGATAAGTATAGCACGTCCAAAAACATATTGCACCTTTTCTTCGCGAAGCTAGCCCGCGATTCCTGCCGTGCCTATACATGCTAGCAGCTCCGGAGGAAGGGAAAAAAAATCCTTTAAAAAAAGGGGCAAGAGCCGCGGAAATTGGAGGTAGAGGCGGGCTCGCTTAACATAAAACAAGAAGGAAATTCGCTTACTTTCTCATCGCCTCTTAGAAGAAGAGGAGGAGGAGCGCGTTGGTATCTGGTCTTTCTCTCTCGCGCATCTCATTGCCAGGGTGCGAAAGAAAATTGCTTCCCCCCGCCCCGTGCCCGCTCATGGCCAAATATCATCCTGATGAGCCGGCAATGTCGTCTTCCAGCTGTTCGCATTTTCCGCACAGTTATCCTCTTTTCCCTCGAGCTCCTCTATATATAATATATCATCATCTTGTTGACGAATACTACGCGGCGGCGCGCGAGCGAGATAATTCCGGAGAAAAATGAGAGGGGCCGGGATGGTGTGAACGAGTCGTTCAATTTCCCGCCTAATTTGCCTGGATATTACATTTGAGAGTACAATGTTGTACTTGTGCTGTATACAGAGTGTATAATGCGTAACGCGGGCGTTTTGTGCTCCATTTCATTTGATTTTAATCCCCATTGCTTTGCCATTTGAACCGCTTTGCGTAATAATTTTTACTTGTGTCTTTATGTGCCAAAATAACTTTTTCTTTTTTATGTAGAAGCCAAACATTCAACATACAAAAACAACGATGAAGTACGTTTTTAATAAGACTGTACTCTGGTAAATAATTTATTTCAACTAGTAAGCATCACTTTTACAGAAATTTTTTTGTTACACTCCAACAGTGGTTCAATTATCTTAATGGATTTTTAAAAAGGCCACTGTATTGGCCAAAATATACTACTGAAAATTAACAATACCACATCGATTTCGGATGTCCAAGTCTAAAATGTCGTATAGGTAATTCAGAGATTTTGAATTTTTTCGTTTTCAAAGTTATCAAATTTTTTCTCTACATACAATCACGTTTATACGCGACGAATTCTTTGTTATTGAATTGTTGAAGAAATCAAAACTTCACTTCTTATTTTATCGCATTTCATCTTCTCACCACAAAATTGATAATTATTCCCTGATTTTTGCTCTGTACCGTCATAGGTAAGTTTGACTCGTTTGAAAATTAGAAATCGTCAATTAACTTAAACGAGAACTTACACCACTGTCGTTGCGATGAGCTCATCGTACATATTACCTATTTACATGACATTGGTCTATCTTATATAAAAACGTTGAGTTGTACGCTCGGTTGGCAGATGATAATACTTTTACTTATTTCATTTTGAATTTATCTCCTTTTTCTTTAATTTTATTACTAAAAAAGACAAATTGTAAAGTCTCGTGCAGCTTGTTCGTCATCAATTGTCTGTAGATCCAAATGTAAACTGTAATTTTGACTGAAGGTTCATTGCATTCGAAAGAATAATCTCTAGAAACATAGTTTACACATCACTGATAAGAAATTTCACTTAATTGCTTCAACTACAAGCTCACATCATACACCTATTAACAATATCTGACGCATCGCTGAACGTACGTGGCTCATTGGGAACTATTTCTATTGTGAACGTATTACTAGCTTACTGAACGTTTTACCGCACACATCGTGTATGGTTTATATTTTGTATATTTTGTTCAGATATTCGTATTGGTGTTGTATGCTTCAATAAATCGCGTACGTGTCTCTGTACATCCGTGTTTGAGTGTTTATTTAATTCGAAAACACATACATAAGACGTAAATCTTGAAACAGTATATTTCCTATATTGTCAAGATACTAAGAAACGCACATTTTATTCGTCAATCATTTGGTGCTACAAGTGTTTGCAAAACAAAAGAGATTGCCAAATCAACAGTGAGTACACCTTTTAAAATTGAATAGCAAATAAATGTCTTTCATGTGTTTTCATTACTTTCATATGTTTCTTTATCAAAATCATTCACGTATCTACGTCATATCAAACTACCGTTTTCTAGCACATTGTGCAGAACAGTATACAATAAAAAAAAAAAAAAAACTGTAACTCTATCTATAATGCGTTTGATAAGGAACATTAAAAATACAGTAAAAATAGCCTTACCAGAGTCTAAAGCATAGTAATTAACAGTTGATACTTATCGACAGAAAAATCCACGTCTTCAAAACAGCCTCGATATCACCACACGTACAGCCAGTGACAACAATCGAAACGAAGATCGTTTATATTTCTGAGACATGTCGTTTAGGACAGATTTATACCGTTATTCAAAATACTCTTCGTACTTAAAGTTCAATGAATACTTGAGTTGCAGCGTATGCAACAAAACATTCAAGGATCCTGCTAATCTAGAGATGCATGAAAACGTGCACTTGGGCCTGGGGCCCAATCAGTGCTTCAACTGCCTCCTAAGCTTTTCGAACGAGTCCGTGCTAGCAGAACACCAGATACAATGCGTCAAACCACAGAGCAACACCGTGATGAAGTTCTATTAGTTGGAAATCTTTGCAATCCACGCACGCAAGCGTCATTTCGTTTAACCACACCCTAACTATATACATGATCCAACTAATGTTTTAAATGTACTTTTAAATCCAGAAAAAAAAGACGTTTAAAATATGAAACAGAGGTTTAAATCAACTTTTTTTACTTTTTTGCCATGTATGTACAAAAAAATAAATAAATGATATAAAATGTATGTATGTTACATCATTCAATGGGGAAATAAAAAAATTTTTTTGTAATTTTTATCGAGTTTTTTTTTTTTACACGAATGTAATAATCGTATGAACTATGATTAGATTTTAAATATGATCCAACTCTGCTATGGTGGAAAATCGGCGCTATAATGTAAATTCGTGTTGCAGTCATTCATCGTGTCAAGTGGTGACAGTCGTGCATCAATAATATAATATTGTGTTTACATACGGTGGAATCACGTAACCTCAACTTACAACTCGGAGCTATTAATCGCATGCCTTTTATGCTGAATATTCTTGACCCATGTGTATTCGCCAGGGCTTCATTCAAGCTTACTGACCCCACAGTGAGTATTTTTGATAATTCACATCGTCGAATTCGCTGAAAATTCAAAAAATTTGATATTAAAATTGTGTTATTATTTCTTGCATAATTGTACTGCTGTAAAAATTAAGTATTGAATAAAAAACAGTTGTGCCCTTTAAGCGAGATCTTGTCTAACTTGAAGTAATTAAATGTTCAATTTAATGTAAATATGAAAATAAAAAAAACTTTCAACCCATTAATCGCATAGAAATGACGAGCATTGCGTACTATTTTCGTTAACAGATAAAACAAGCTCAATTTCAACAAACCAACATCGCCTTGAAATCGGGTGGTGCATCATTCATTAGTATGGAGGACCATCCCAAACGAAATCCCAGCTGCGAATCCAAAGCCCTTTATCGTTGTCATTTGTGCCGAAAAAAGTTTCCGGGGGCCAATTTTCTCGCGAAACACGAAGACGTGCACATGTCCGGGACACCGGTTCGCTGCTACCTGTGCCAAAAAGTCCTCCCTACTCTCAAGGCCTACGAAACGCACGAGCAGGTGCACATGCACAAGAGTCTTCGGCGTTGCTACTTGTGCCAAAATACTTTTTCTGGTCTCAAACACCTCGCGAATCACGAAAAAGTGCACATGACTAAAAAAATCGATCGTCGCGGTGCTGGCGATCAAATAAAGGTCCTTACGGTGAATGAACTGCAAGAAAAACCACCACTTTCGTAGAGATCAAAATGATGGTCAATGAATTTTGAACTACAACAATGCCTTTGTAACTTATAATCTATAACTCGTAATCATGCCTCGGGCAATCAACACTGTTCGTTTCATAAGTTAGTATTTTACAAACATTTGTTGACAATAAACAGGTAAACAGTGACAAAAAAATTCCCAAGACTCGATTGATCTCACTCTAGGACACATGGTTGTTTGGTCTTAGCCCTACAATCAACTAAAGGATGGTTTGTCATTGAAATAATTCATCGAAAAATTATTTTCAACTGCACATCCTTTAATCATCTGATTAAAACCATCGGCAATCGGCAAAAATGGTAAAACTTGGGGGAAAAATGTCATCCTCCCAGTCCAACATTAGGAGGATTATGGTCCAACAGCTCCCAAAGCCAAAAGAGCACCCAAGAGGTGTCGGAAGGAACGTCCCTTTGGTTAAGGCGAGCCCAAACCCCGCGTAATATTCGTGCTCGTGGGTACAAAGCGACGAGAGAGCGGAGTAAGAGGGTACGCGCAGCGTCTGGGGCGGAGCAGGGTGGTCGACACCCCTAAAACCGGCTCTCGTATAAGAAAAAGGAGCCTCGCGTATATACATATACTTGCTTCGGACGGGTGAAAGAATAGCCCGAAGAATGTACGCAAGAGCCGGGGAGCAAGGGGAGAGGCAAGTCCACACCCTGTTTGGCTGCAACGGCTACGGAAAAGAGCGAGATCGCGCGCGTCGGGAACGTAAGAGGGCAACTGGTGGCCGGGAAATCGAAAATGAACGGACCTTAGGTACATTGTGTAACCCGAAAGGAACAAGTTGTGTGTGTGTGTGTGTGTGTGTGTATACGAGCATGGCTGCTG
Source organism: Copidosoma floridanum (assembly GCF_000648655.2). The sequence goes on from NW_019379492.1 coordinate 1,043,023, forward strand.
TTTCTGGCAGATCAGGGGGGGGAGAGTAATCTTGAGTTTGGAGGGCGCGAGGGGATCATCGGCCTGAGGTTTAGCTACTTATGAATAATTCAACGAGAGGCTGCTAGCAAAGGCGCGATGGGAACCGAGGGGCTCCCCTCTATTGGTTGTTTTCGCGCTGCTCGCCATTTTGATACTCGACTTTTTTTTTTTTTTTTTTTTCAAAGGCCCGGAGGGGTTGTTGGCTATTTTTTTTTGTTCTTGGGCTCCGTTGTTAATGGATTATCGATGATTCTCTTTGGGTGTCGATTTGGAAGGTTTTGAGTGTGTTAACAAGAGTTGCAAGTGGTTTCGGCGCACACGGCACTCAAATTGGAATTGAGATTGTTCGACGGGTGATGTGTAGATCATATCACGTAAAATCAAAGTACCGTAATATCCTTTTCTTTTTTTCCTTCTAGACATCAATTAATTTTATCAGCTCGGCTATATCACCCTTTAAATTGATCGGGCAATCGATCAACTTCCTTCATTTTGCTTTGATAATCTTCATAAATTCGTTCGGTGGATGATTTAACACTTCGAGACCAAAAAAAAAAGCCTCGCACTCGATTAGCCGTACGGGAGTAGCACTTTACAGCAGCGCTTGTCAGCCTCAGGAAATCACCTATCCGTGTGTAACCCTTGGGCTACCCCATTTTCAAAACCTACAATTAAACTAAAAGGAAAGTCATTCGGTAGCAAGTCTGGCATTAAAAAAAAAAAAAAAAATTAACAAATAAGTGAACAACACGCTAACACCATCAACAGAAAGACACGAGGTATTTTAACAGTAGCGATGAGTTCGAGATTAAGATAACGACGATGCATTAGTTGGTGCACGCGCTTTAATTTTTTTTTTTTTTTTTTTCAACTCCTCTGTGATGACGTGCGTCGGAGCATCACGAAATTTTTACTCATGACCTGAAATTATAGGTGCACGCAAAGGGTAGCGCTATGATGGTACACGCCTATAGTTGGATGTCGTAGTTAATGAAGGTGACGATTGTACACGAGGTGGCTGCACTCAAATCATTTTCTTCCATTATTTTTTTTTTTTTCAAACGTATCTTTTTATCAGGATGTTTTTTTTTCTTCTCAACTTTTTGTGATTGTTTGTAGGATTTACACTTTCAAAGCTATCAACATTTGTTTAGAATTTTTGCTTTTCAAGGCCTCTGTAACGACAGAAAAATAAGTTAACTAGTTAACGATTGGGATTTAATATCCCTAACCAAAATTAAATCCAACAAATTTTTGTATTTTTTTCAACTAAATGTGAAATAATTGATAGCAAACGATACATTATTATATTTAATAAATTCTTATTACCGCAATAACATAAAAATTTATTTGTTGTAGGTATGGTTTCAAAATCGAAGGGCCAAGTGGCGTAGACAAGAAAAAATGGAAGCTGCAAGACTCGGGCTCGGTGATTTTCAACGCGAATATCAGCACAGCGCCCTTATACGGTAAAAAAAAAATTACTTTTATAAAGAAAAAAAAAAAAAAAAAAGAATTCCATCGATGTAACGATAAGTACAGCGAAATTTTAATCGAAATATATTTTCCACAGGAACGTGGGCAGTGGCGCGCTGAGCTTAGCGGGGGACCCGTGGCTCCACCCGTCTGGTCTGCTGAACGCCCTGCCCGGCTTCTTGGCGGGGCCACAGGCGGGCTACGCGAGTTACTTGACGTCCCCCAGGCGTCTACCTTCACCCCCGGCAGTCGCAGTTGCCGGCAACATACTCACCGGTAAGTTTCTTGCTGGCGCACTTATTTTTTCTCCTTCGATGTATTTTTTCATTTTTCTTTTCCTACTCCCTCGCTTTCGATATCTGGATGTGACAGCTGGAATCCCTTCCACTCCACTCACCCTTCTCGAAAGTGTCAAAAGCCAAGTTCAACAACGCCACACTTTCCATTCTACATTTAGTCGCCAACTTGTTATTTTCCGTAAAAAACTTCCTCTCTATACTTTACTCCTTTTCGTCTCTTTTTTTGCTGAAACGTGAGTTTTTTTTTCAATTTTTCCGATTTTTTATCAAAGTATCTTTATTCTTTTTTTTTTTTTTTGCATTTCTTTAATAACTGTTTAATAATACAAACATTGTATTGCGAAAACGCCTCAATTGAAAATGTGTATTTCAGTTACCTAAACCCCATATAGATAATATACGTATCGATATGAAATTTATTGATTTCCTTTAACGATTTTCAATAATTTATTTCATTTTTCAACAAAAAAAAAAAAAAAA
>NW_019379492.1:1045538-1070358 GCF_000648655.2 Copidosoma floridanum
AAAAAAAAAAAAAAAAAAAAAAAAAAAAAAAAAAAAAAAAAAAAAAAAAAAAAAAAACTATATAAACATTAATTGTGCCTTGAACAGCTCAGGGTGGAAAATTCGTACATCGAAATAATCAAGCGAGATTAAAGAACTTTTTTTGCAAAATACACATATTTTTATCCAACTGTGACGGTACGGATTGTTACAAGATTCTCTCGGTACTGTTCACAGCCGAGACGACTAGCGAATTTTCCACCATGAATCTCGAACCCCGAGCCCAAAAAAAAAAAAAAAAAAAAAAACATCCCCTTGACATGTACGTATATCCTGTGTCAGCAGGCGCCCTGAGCGGCGGTATGGCAGCGAGTCACGGAGTGCAGCCACCGGCGAGCCCCCCGGGGAACCACGACCCGCGCACCTCGAGCATCCAAGCCCTGAGGATGAAGGCCCGGGAGCACGTCGAGAGCATGAGCAAGGACCTCCAGCACATCGTGCGCGCCAGCAGCCCCAGCAGAACGGCGGCCGTCGGGCCGCGCGACGACGCTTTCGTGCCCGTGTCGTGAGCTTGTGTGCCGCCATGGTGAAGTGACTACGGCTCGTCGTGGGGCTACGCGCGTTGTCGATGATCGAATTGTGGGTGTGTGGGTGATTGCATCGGGTCGTTCGTTTCTGTACGATTGAAGAGGTATATACCTGGACAGAGAGTTTTTTTGCCACCCGAATGCGTGTGTGTATGAATTTTCGTGAGCAAATGTTTATTGATGTTGGCAAACGTGACCATAAGATTGTTCGAGCTCTCGTTCGTGTGAGTCGTGTTGCAAACACGAAAGGTTAAATGTTGATTGATCCCACGTGTGGCAGAGACACGTCTATTGGATTTTTATTTGTTACAAACATTTTACGTACGCAAAAGGTCATGTTTTTTTTCGATTTTGAAATCTTTTTTACAACTTTTGCGAATCGACGTATACGGAATTCAATTTTGTGATTGTAATTGTGTACATTTTGTAGGATAACTTTGTACAAGACAAACGCGGTTGGAATTAAATGGCTAAAATTTAGATTAATATAGCTCTTTCCATCCCAGCGAAGAGGAGAAATGTATAAGGATCATCGTTAGACCAATGGAGTGGTTATAAGATAGTGAGGTGCAATATAATTTACAAAATGCTATATAAGCCGTTCCAGCGAGTTTAGAGTGAAGGAAACACATAATTACCATGCGTTAGATGAAAAATACAATTTTTAAGTTTTTTTTTATTTTTTATTTTAAATTAACAGTGTGAACGAAAACATTTTTAAGTAAAGAAGAAGAAAAATAGATCTCGTGATGATCATGCGATTGATACGAATGTGAAACGAGTGAGTGTTTTAGACAATCACCGGTAACTCGTGTAAATATGCGTGACGTATGTATAACGAGTGATAAAACAAAAAAATAAATAAACGGATATAGATACAACCATGCATATGTATACTATCTAGTGATGTACCTTCAAAGTAAAGGTACGTGTAGTAATATAAAAAAAAAACAAAGAAGCGAATAGGACAATTGGATCGATTTTTAATCCCAATAAATATGAAACGAACCGATGTAACAAAATATTAAGTACTTAAGGAAAAGAAAAAAAAAAAAAAAGTTTATGCTCATCGAAGGTACCGACGAGCTCGTGAATGTAATTAAACCTGACTGTACACGGAAACTAAATTACGTATACAACGGGTCAACCGAGAAAAGTGTAATTTGTTAGCCTAATTTACCGTAGCATACATATATATATATAATATGTATAGTGTAAAGTGTCACTCGATCGACGATATGGTTATATACAGTATTAATAAGTTATAAGGCTATACGAATGCGCTCGCGTAACCGGCAACCCTTGCATTTAAACTGATCCTGTGAACACTTTGGGTTATTCGAAGAAATAATTTTTTTGTCCTCTTCTATTTTGTCCACGTGTAGGTATCGAGATTTTCATCGGGAAAACTTCAGTGTAAAACTTCGATGTGAAATCGAATACGTAAATACCGCGCCTCCATGTTCAGGAATAAGAATGCAACCATAGATATAAGCATGAGGAAAAAAAAAGAGAAAATGTTAGCAACACACACTGACACACTAGGCATTCATTTGTAAATAGCATTTCGTGATGAAATAAATTTGATGTACATATTTAAAAACTTGGTCGAAAAGTAATTTCCCACGTCACACACTACCCCTCCCTCCGATCCTCGCTCGATCGTGCAAATGCCCAAGGCAACTTGGACGTGTCGCTCAAATGGAAAACGCTTCCTCGGACAACGTGCAGCGTTAATCCTTCGCCAAAGACGCCTCGAAGCCGTCAATTAAAGCTCCGTCGTCGAGCTAATTAACTAATGCAACGATAAGATTGCTGGTGCGGTAAAAAAAAAAAGCACCATCCTCGTGTTGCCTCGCCCGAGAGCCAACAGGTAAAAAGCTCCGCCCAAACTGGCTTCAACTTGTTATCGCCGCTCTCTTATTTTCTCCCCTTTTCGATCGACCGATCCACCGAGCAAAGTTTCGACCCGGATTTCGAATTCTTTCGCGGACAGTGTGTTACCAGCCGTACGAGGGGTGCATATATATAGGCAGGAGGAGCGGTGTTTGTCGACGTATTAGCATTTCAAAGAAGAGCCTCAATTAAGCTTTAATTAATTTCGTGAAGCGCGGAAAGGACTCGACTCCCGGGGGGAGGAGGGGGTGGCGTCGATTATTCGGTTTTCTTTCCGACTTAATTAAAAGACCGGAGCTCGGAGTCAAAATAACCGAAGAATATTAGCTCTTTTGACGCTAGCAGTGCCCCCCTATTAACATTCTCATGTAACATTGAAAAAAAAAAAAAAAAAAAAAAAACTATATAAACATTAATTGTGCCTTGAACAGCTCAGGGTGGAAAATTCGTACATCGAAATAATCAAGCGAGATTAAAGAACTTTTTTTGCAAAATACACATATTTTTATCCAACTGTGACGGTACGGATTGTTACAAGATTCTCTCGGTACTGTTCACAGCCGAGACGACTAGCGAATTTTCCACCATGAATCTCGAACCCCGAGCCCAAAAAAAAAAAAAAAAAAAAAAAACATCCCCTTGACATGTACGTATATCCTGTGTCAGCAGGCGCCCTGAGCGGCGGTATGGCAGCGAGTCACGGAGTGCAGCCACCGGCGAGCCCCCCGGGGAACCACGACCCGCGCACCTCGAGCATCCAAGCCCTGAGGATGAAGGCCCGGGAGCACGTCGAGAGCATGAGCAAGGACCTCCAGCACATCGTGCGCGCCAGCAGCCCCAGCAGAACGGCGGCCGTCGGGCCGCGCGACGACGCTTTCGTGCCCGTGTCGTGAGCTTGTGTGCCGCCATGGTGAAGTGACTACGGCTCGTCGTGGGGCTACGCGCGTTGTCGATGATCGAATTGTGGGTGTGTGGGTGATTGCATCGGGTCGTTCGTTTCTGTACGATTGAAGAGGTATATACCTGGACAGAGAGTTTTTTTGCCACCCGAATGCGTGTGTGTATGAATTTTCGTGAGCAAATGTTTATTGATGTTGGCAAACGTGACCATAAGATTGTTCGAGCTCTCGTTCGTGTGAGTCGTGTTGCAAACACGAAAGGTTAAATGTTGATTGATCCCACGTGTGGCAGAGACACGTCTATTGGATTTTTATTTGTTACAAACATTTTACGTACGCAAAAGGTCATGTTTTTTTTCGATTTTGAAATCTTTTTTACAACTTTTGCGAATCGACGTATACGGAATTCAATTTTGTGATTGTAATTGTGTACATTTTGTAGGATAACTTTGTACAAGACAAACGCGGTTGGAATTAAATGGCTAAAATTTAGATTAATATAGCTCTTTCCATCCCAGCGAAGAGGAGAAATGTATAAGGATCATCGTTAGACCAATGGAGTGGTTATAAGATAGTGAGGTGCAATATAATTTACAAAATGCTATATAAGCCGTTCCAGCGAGTTTAGAGTGAAGGAAACACATAATTACCATGCGTTAGATGAAAAATACAATTTTTAAGTTTTTTTTTATTTTTTATTTTAAATTAACAGTGTGAACGAAAACATTTTTAAGTAAAGAAGAAGAAAAATAGATCTCGTGATGATCATGCGATTGATACGAATGTGAAACGAGTGAGTGTTTTAGACAATCACCGGTAACTCGTGTAAATATGCGTGACGTATGTATAACGAGTGATAAAACAAAAAAATAAATAAACGGATATAGATACAACCATGCATATGTATACTATCTAGTGATGTACCTTCAAAGTAAAGGTACGTGTAGTAATATAAAAAAAAAACAAAGAAGCGAATAGGACAATTGGATCGATTTTTAATCCCAATAAATATGAAACGAACCGATGTAACAAAATATTAAGTACTTAAGGAAAAGAAAAAAAAAAAAAAAAGTTTATGCTCATCGAAGGTACCGACGAGCTCGTGAATGTAATTAAACCTGACTGTACACGGAAACTAAATTACGTATACAACGGGTCAACCGAGAAAAGTGTAATTTGTTAGCCTAATTTACCGTAGCATACATATATATATATAATATGTATAGTGTAAAGTGTCACTCGATCGACGATATGGTTATATACAGTATTAATAAGTTATAAGGCTATACGAATGCGCTCGCGTAACCGGCAACCCTTGCATTTAAACTGATCCTGTGAACACTTTGGGTTATTCGAAGAAATAATTTTTTTGTCCTCTTCTATTTTGTCCACGTGTAGGTATCGAGATTTTCATCGGGAAAACTTCAGTGTAAAACTTCGATGTGAAATCGAATACGTAAATACCGCGCCTCCATGTTCAGGAATAAGAATGCAACCATAGATATAAGCATGAGGAAAAAAAAAGAGAAAATGTTAGCAACACACACTGACACACTAGGCATTCATTTGTAAATAGCATTTCGTGATGAAATAAATTTGATGTACATATTTAAAAACTTGGTCGAAAAGTAATTTCCCACGTCACACACTACCCCTCCCTCCGATCCTCGCTCGATCGTGCAAATGCCCAAGGCAACTTGGACGTGTCGCTCAAATGGAAAACGCTTCCTCGGACAACGTGCAGCGTTAATCCTTCGCCAAAGACGCCTCGAAGCCGTCAATTAAAGCTCCGTCGTCGAGCTAATTAACTAATGCAACGATAAGATTGCTGGTGCGGTAAAAAAAAAAAGCACCATCCTCGTGTTGCCTCGCCCGAGAGCCAACAGGTAAAAAGCTCCGCCCAAACTGGCTTCAACTTGTTATCGCCGCTCTCTTATTTTCTCCCCTTTTCGATCGACCGATCCACCGAGCAAAGTTTCGACCCGGATTTCGAATTCTTTCGCGGACAGTGTGTTACCAGCCGTACGAGGGGTGCATATATATAGGCAGGAGGAGCGGTGTTTGTCGACGTATTAGCATTTCAAAGAAGAGCCTCAATTAAGCTTTAATTAATTTCGTGAAGCGCGGAAAGGACTCGACTCCCGGGGGGAGGAGGGGGTGGCGTCGATTATTCGGTTTTCTTTCCGACTTAATTAAAAGACCGGAGCTCGGAGTCAAAATAACCGAAGAATATTAGCTCTTTTGACGCTAGCAGTGCCCCCCCCCCCCCCGAGGGGGTGAAAAAAAAAAGGTACACTCGGCGAATCTCGAGAATTAACTTCCGCTTTTTAAATTCCTTCTCTGCTTGGTCCTCCATCGTGCGCGAGTCTCTTTTTGCTCCTCCCCTGCCTTACTTACTTTCTTTCTTTTATTAAAAAAAAAAAAAAGGACGAGAAAGTTTCCCTTCTGAAACTTGATTGGGAGACGCTTGGAAAAGGGAGTTAATGACTTTTGTGCCGCCGAGCTCGAGAACGTTATTGCGATTAACTTTAAGGGGAGCTCAAATTGAAGCCTCGTAGTTTTAAATGAAAATGGAATTACGTCAATTAAATTGAGTGCCGGGCGATACGCAAAATTACGGTTTTAATCACCCGTGCACAAACATAGGTAATTTTCGCACTACGTTCATTAACAACGTTCTCGTTTAAATTATCTTGAAAATTTCTTTTATGATCGGCACGCTTCAACTTTCGTCGATGTAATTGCATGCGTTGCAAGGATTACCAACGACCAGCCGATCACTTGCAAGATCGGCAGGTGTAAGGCGCGTAAAAGTGGGCTCTCGCAACGCAATGGGCAACAAAAGTAAAAAGAAAAAAAAAGAAAATAAAAGAAAAAAAAGTTACAGCAGAGGTGAAACCAAGTGACTCGGGAGGCCGTCAGAAAACAAAGAGACGGAAGATGCACCCCCGGCGTGGCACGCTCCGGCCACGATTACGTATTCCAATCGTCGCGCTCTCTCGTTCTCGCCCTATCCGGCCATCGAGAAGTCGGTGGCTATACACCGAGGGAGGAAATCGACCGGGCTTGGGGGAGAGGGGCCACCTCCAACTCGGCCAATAAAATGGTAATTCTTGTTTGGCCAAGCTAACCATGCGAGCCCGCGCCCGGGAAACTACTCCATCCCCACACGCGGCGGAGGCTAACCCCCTCTAACTTCCAAGATCAATATACCTACCGGAGCAGTCTCCTCCCGATGATGCTCGGATGGCCCCAGTAAATGGCACGCGTGGAACTTGAATGGGGCTCGGCGAGCTTGTGTTTGAGGAGAGAGGCTGGCAGGGGCCGGGGGGCTATTTTCGAAGGGCATGCATGATGCGTGGGAGTGAGCGTGAGCGGACGCGTGGCAAGTCTGCCATTGTTGCCAAGAGAGGAGGAGGGGGATGGGGTAATTGACTCGATCGGAGTGCGTTCGGTGGTGGCGAAGTTCGAGGGAGGGCTGGTGGGGTTATATACGCTTGGAGTTTGATGAAGTTTCTTTTCTTTTTCTTTTTTTTTTTTTTTTTTTTTTTTTTGTTTGGTCGACTCTCGAAGGAGAGTAGGCAGGTACTTTTCACCGCTAGTCTTTGAGTGCGCTAAATGGGGTCTCTTGTACGCTTTTATGGTTTGACGGGGGATTGTTCGGCTGATAAGATCCATTGAGAATTCAGTGTTGCGTGTTGGCGTGTCAAAGTGGATTCGCGAAAAATCTCTGTCGAACTGTATTTACCCCGACGTGGAAATAAAACAGGTAGCTTGGCTATTATGTACTCATTTTGTCGTAATAACCAAATAAACTCTACTTTATTGAAATTGAGGACACCGAGAGCGAGCAGTGATTCTAACAAGTAATCCTACTGTTGGGTAGTTTGTTTGCAAACTTCACGGCAACGTTAGTACCCGGGGAACAAAATTTAATTTTCAGTAGTTACCAATAAAACCATTTTAATTTCTTACTCTCCTTCATAGGTACTAATTTCCATTATTTTCAAGAATCAGCTAGAAAATCGAAACGAAATAAATTCTTCATCCTTTGTGTGACTATTGAACCGTTTTCAATCATATTTCGTAGACAATCCAACTAATTTTTTTTGTTTTTTGTAATATTCAGCCAACCTTTATTATAGATTATATTTTAACATCAAAACAATCACAATCGCAATTGTCAGGGTCAGTACCCTGCATAGGATAAGCAGATCGAAAAGTTTGCTAGGTATGATTAACAGGGCAATCAATGAGCCCTCCCGCGCAAAATTAATTTCCATATCCTGGACGAATTAATATCCAATGAAACATCGTACATACATGTATAATACACAGACGCACACGTCGATCGAATCACGTGGGCCAAACACTCGCCACCCGGTTACCCACTCCCCAACCGTCCCTATCGTCCCCACCCACATCCACACTCGCACGGCAGACACATTAACATACACTCGCGAGCAGCCGAGCCTCGGCAAAGCTGTACTACTCGTGTGTCTCTCGTTTATTGGCCAAGGGTCGATTAAACGCGCGACGCCGAAATTGAAAGGCTGCACGCGCGCGCGCACGCATCACTTATCTCGTGCGTCCTTTCGAGCTCCTTTTCCTCCTCGAGTCCCCGTCCCCGTCGTTGTCGTCATGGATCGAGGGACGAGGAAATCTTGGATTTATTAAATTTGTTTAGGGCAAAGCTGGAAGGAGAACTCGCCGAGCTCATAGCTCGCGGGGGGAGTTGTCGGGACTCGCTGGTTCGCCGGAGAAAAAGCACGAGCGCGCCGACTGACGGAGGAGCGGTGGCGTATGGATTTTTCTGTACCCGAGGCTGGTAAACCGTAGGCTTCAAGGATTTTTTTTTTTTTTTTTTTTTTTACGGTTTTTTCAAGCACGTGTGTGAATGAAGAGTTGAGGTAATGAGGCTTTTCTTACGAAAAAGGATACATGGGTAACGGTTGAGGCAGTCAAGCTTGATGATTGTCAGGTCGCAACGTTTTTAAGAGAAATTTTTTTTTGCTTTTCACTCAAAAGTCTTCGTGGTAATTGAAAGTCAGTGTAGACATCTTGTATACCAATTTGAAAAACCCCGATATACGCATAAAAGTAAAGACCGAAAAACCGAATGATTGGAACTGATGCGAGAGAAAAAAAAGTAAGCGGAGAAGGGAAAGTCAAATAAAAGAGGTAGTTGAGAGAGAAGGGGGGGGGGCAAAGAAGGAGTAAGTCTAATATAATGATCTTTGATAATAAAAGTAATAAAAGGCCGAGGAGGAAGCAGACTGCGAGAGCCACGTAGAGCCGTGGAAATATAGGATTCGAGGAGCTAAAGTCATCCAATGCTCACTCGGGGCTCCCGATGCTCGGCTTGTCTAACCATATTGGCCCGCCGACGAGCAAAGCGAGCGAAAGATGACACGGTCTTTCGTGTCCCCCGGTTAAACGAGATCAATGGGAAGTATATCCACGTAGTTGAAGGAAACAAAAAAAAAGGCCAGATTGACGTCTACGTTGCTCGGTGTGTGTGTGTGTGTGTGTACACACAAGCATGTACTTGCATGTATACAATGCCGAGAGAGCGATTTCTTCGGCCGGTCGGAGCGCGTGCTTCTTGTCTATAAATAACATGAGTCAATTTTACTAGAAAAAGGATAGAGGGAGAGAAACGGCAATTTTATTCCTCGGCTCGAGGCTTTCTGTATACCTATCGAGCTTCCTCGTGGCCACACAGTTTGGCTCGCTATCGTGGGACCTTCGTGATTTCGTTTAGGATTGCTTTTTCTTTTATTTCCGCCTCCTTCCTCCTTCGTTCAATTTCAGGCGTTGTTTCAAATCAAAATGACCTTTTAGTTTGTTTTTTTTTTGGTTTTTTTTCGTTTCAACCTCGTTTTTTTTTTTTTCTTTTTTTTCATGCTTGGAAGGAAAGGGACGTACAGCATTTTTCACTTAACGCAAGACTGGGGGTTGAAAGAATGATGAAATAAGAAAAAAAAAAAATCAATAAAGCGCCGTTGATTGTGACGCTTAAAAGTGAAAAAAGAACATTTCTTTAAGCTGTCTTGAAATAAGAAAAAGATGCAGTGATTGACTTCATGGATGAATACTTTTTGTACTTACTCTTTTCATAATAAGTAGTACCTCGGATCATGTGATTTTCATTGAAATCCTTGAATTTTCGTGTTTCCAAAATGTTTTGGGTTCAAGGAGGCGTGCGTTTTAGATAACCAAGTAGTTACGCTCACCGAGGCTTAGGCAGGTTAGATTTTACATTGCCAAGCATACAGGTTATCATTTCTGTACAGTATTTGTATATTTTTGTCAAGTAATGACGAATCAATCGATAGTGTTCTGACAATATTTTGAAACAATTGTTTTACAGATGGGACTGATTTAATAATATAAAATGTCAGAGTAGAAATCGCGATAACTCACTTGAATGTAAATTTAAAAAATAAAATTGGAGTAAGTAGTATAAATAATATACCCATTGTCTGTTGATTACAACATTATTTTTGTGTTCTCAGAACATGTTACGATCTAGACATTGAAAAATAAATGTTTGAAAAACATGAAATACAAGTAAAATTTGTTCTTAAATTAGAATAACACAATAACAGGCTGATATTCTACATCCAACAGATTTCATAAGTTACAGTGTTTTGAGTGAAAAATAGAGGTACAGAAACAATGTAGCACACTAGAGATACATTGAAATAGCAATAGGTAAATAAGAAGTAAAATTTACAAAGAATGATAAATTTTTACATTGAATTATTAAATTGTTTATTTCTCTGTCATCATGTGTAACCTTTTTTCAGAGTTTTTCCACATTTTTAACTGTTTCTGACTTTATTTTTGATTCGTAATAGATAACAAGAACTCGAAGAGACTCAATCATCGTATTTTAAGAATCTATGTATTTTAGATAGTAAAATATATGATTGGTATTTTGTATCGTTTCCGAGCTTTTTAATTTTCGTACTAAAAATTCGGAAATTCAGTATTAAAAATATTCTTTATTTACTTGCGGAAAGAATACATCAGTTATCAAATTATCGTTTCCTAAAAAAATTAAATCGAATAATAGTTGTTCTTTTCATTGATGAATATTTAAATGTTTTTAATGACATGAAACATTATTGCCTTTGAACTTATAAGAAGTTATTAAAATTGATGTAAAAACTAATTTAAAATTATGATGTGTCATCAACTATAGATGGTTCATCACTTATTCTATTGTAGACAACTTGAGCAACATTTTTTGCATACCGGTATGTGTATGAACTACGTGATGGATATAATATACGAATTTTTTACGATAAAAAAATAGGGTGATAAATACTTACGTGAAATTCGTATTATTTTATTCCAACGTCAGGGACAAGTTATGAATAGACGGCACTAAATGTGCTAGAATAATTTTTCTTGTATACAATTAATTAAAGCTTCAAGCAAATTTTTGTTTTTCACTTACATCAAACATTCAGCGGCATTGAACAAAGTATAATTACTACTATTGTTCAGATATAGAACATTTGCCACAAAATAGTCACGAATCGTTGTTCGTATACAATTGATAAATCATAGGTCCAAGTAAAAAATTCTTTCCCCTCAAAACCTCAAAAAATTCCGATTTGTCCAATGCACCCAATTTATTTTCATTTAGCCCCGTACAGCCCGTACCTATACACACCCACTTTGCCGTTTCCTAGCCTTCAGCGTGACTCGTCTAATGAACGCTTAAGCAAATATTATTTCCGCTTATGTACTCGCCAACTAAGGTATGACTTTGGGCTTTAATTAATAATAAGCGGCCTCCTGCGTTTTACTCGGGAACAGCCTGCGGCTGAGCTGTGCTACTACCACCGCCGCCTTCCTGCTCAGGCAACACCTTTCAAACGCCGTACAGACGTATATGTACACGAGTGTATACGTACATACGCCGACGAGCTAGCGAATAACCGAGCCATCTAATGAAGAGAGGCTGCACTCCTTTCTCCCTCTGGGGGTTCAAAAAATTAGCCAAGCTTCAACGAAAGCTCATTTTCAAAGCTACGTATATTTGAATAAAATTATTTTTTTCCTCGAAGGATGCAAGCAAAAGGGAGGCGATGGCAGAGGGGGTAGTTAGAACAGCCAGGGATTCGCGTGCGCTTGGAAATTGGCGAATTTCGTTTGGGGATGAGGTTAATGAGATTTCGGGTGTACTTGGGCAGACTTGCGAGAGTTTAGTCGAGTTTACGGGGGGAAAATTATTGACGCGGCTACACGTGCTTAACGAGTATGTTTATGAACGACACTACGCCGAGGAGCTCTGTAATGGCAAGTCGTACGAATTAAATTATCATGGTACAAAGCCAACGTATGGAAAGGGTCGATTTTACTGTGCGTTGGCTACAAACGTATACAGTTTTTGGGACGTATTTGGCGTTAAATGAACGTTACGACTGTATGCTCTTTTACCTGAGCCAATCATCTAGTGCTGAAAGATCGTGTACATAGGTAATAGCGGTGCAAAAGCTCTCGGAGGATTTTGTATATAGTCTGCGAGGTCGAGAAGAGCGAAGGGATGGAGGAAAAGAGATGAAATCGGAGGTGTAGCACAGTGGCCCCGAAACGGGTAAAGAGGAAGAGGTGGACGTGGGCAGTGGGAAGTAGACGGGAAAAATTAAAATTATACCAAGTGCCCGCCGCAAATGACGAGGGAAAGAGTCTCAAAATGTCCCGAAATGAGTGTATTGTCAGCTAGTCGTGCGAACAAGCAGGCTGATGGCGTCCTGATTGTTTTTACTGTGCTCATTGCTCGTACGACCACAACTTCAACGGTCGTCCACTGGCATTCATTAATTTATGCATTTTAAGCATCTAAAGTGTTTTGTGATTCTTTAAAAGTGAAAAAATTGAGCCTAGCACTGCTCATTTAACGGCTTGTTTATCTGTTTTTTGGCCCACGATGATTTGATACACAACAACTTGTATAAATGCATGAAATCAAGATTTGAAAAAAAATAAACGTCAAAAAGAGTGCACGAAACAAAAGTCCTTGCATTATTATTCGATTACATGGAGAAAAAGAGACGTAGGCACCAAGTAAGAGGTAAACACAAAAAAAAAAATCAGCGCACGAGGTGTCGTTCGTTGATCGATCCAACCAAAACCTTGCATAGGAGAGCGATAAAATGCCACTGGGAGTCCTTCGCTCCTTTCTACCACCCCTTGGTCGTCGAGACTCAACATCCCTCCCTCGCCACGCGCCAGTCATAACGGAATCATCCTTGCAAGCCGTGAAATCGAAAGGGTCGCTCGCTCGGACCACCCGAAATGATTATTATATTGGTCTGGCGCAAAGAGGGGCCGCCCTCGCGCCATCGTCCAATATTTCGTTTCCCGTCCTGTTCTGCAGCCGTGCCGCTGCACATATATACTCACCGCGGATTCGTCGTTGGACGTTATTTGACGACGCAGCGCGTATGTACATCGATGAGGGCTGGAAAAGGAAGGAGAGGTTCAGCGGGGGGGGGGGGGCGCTCCCCGCAAAAGTTGATTATCGGCGACCGGGAGCCGAGGACGCCTACGGAACCGTCATCAACTCCTCGGCCTTCCACCATTACATTCCAATCGAGCCCTTAATCAACGCACGATTGGTGCGCTAATTGATTAGTCCACTGTGCGCCCATCGCTGCGATACCGTTGCTCGCCCCCTCCACTATATGTATGTTCTCCGTATGGGTGTGTATACCTATCTCATCGTGCCCGATTCTAATGTGTGTGGGGGTAGCACCCCGTACGTGTAGGTGTACAGGTATAACTGTAGGGCTCACGGCTACGGGAAATCGTCCAGTATTGGAATTTGCGCCGTGCGTATAATTATATACATGTTGGAGGGTGCGTAATATGCGTTTGATCTGTTTTCCCGCAACCCCAAATGACCGTCACGATTTTTTTTCTTTTTTTTTTTTTACAATGCAAGATTCTTAAAAATACGCATCCTGTAAGTAATGAATGGTTGGTTAATTTTATCATTCGGATTGTACGTACAACTTTACGTTGCTTTTGAAGATTTTTATAAATTTTTCTACCCAACTGGATTACATTTTATGTTTACGAATTTGTCCGTACCCCTGAAAACAGCATACAGGTTTTTTTGGGAATCATTGCATTAAAAATAATAGTGACTCTAATAAAGATAAAAGTGATACTTTGAGGAAATCTTTCACAAGTTATTTACATTTTTAATACTAAAATAAATAAAATTTTCAAAAACTTAATACACCCTTACGTTGGTATAAAAGTAAAATTATGTGACGGGGGGGAGAAATTACTCGACACTCGACTGGTGAATAAGGAGGTGCTGGCGCGCAGTGACGAACAACGAAACTTTTCATGTGAACCCTGCCGGTAAGCCACATAAAATGTAATACCTCTTGCTGAGAACGAAATCAACTGCCTTTTCAACAATCATTAATTATACTCAATTGCATGCAATCGATAAATCGATTGTAATTTTGTAAAAAATATATTTTAGCGCAATAAAGTGAAGATTAAAACAATCGTATCAAATAATTAATCGTTTGATTGCTTCATTAAATTTATTTATTAAGTTCTGTTTTTTTTTTATTCAACAATGTAGGTACGTAACATGTTGATTTATAATTTTACAGGTTGATTAATTATCGAGGAGCCATGAAGCACCTCGATAAGGGGTAAAAATAATAATAATAAAAAGCCATGTAAAACAATTTAATTTGATTATTTCATTATACTTACTACTCATTGATTTGTACATTCACCTCGTTAAACACACACTCTTACTATAATTAGAAATGCATTAAAAGTTGAAAGTCTTGTTTCTATAATTTTACAAAGACTGAGTAATCGTAACACAAATTCATGATGGAATGTGATTTATTTTCCAAAAGTACGAGTTTTCTTTTAAAATTTTTATCGAAGAAGTACAAATGATTTACGAAAGATTATACGAATGAAAAAAAAGATAATATGTTATTAATATTAAACGACAAGTATAAACAGGCATATTTATGTAGTGAAAGCAGCTTCGAGTGAACATTCCACGACAAACAGTAATTTCGCGCGGTTGTAAAACAGAATACGAAAATTGATGTAAAGGACAAAGTTACTCGCACAGACACGTGTGAGTTAATGAGCATGGTATGGTGGACGAAAGACGAGGATAAAGGACATCGCGTATACAAAAGGGGAGACGAGAGAAGAACTCGCTTGTGGCCAAAATTTAAATATGCATCGTTTGGCCGCGACGAGCAATTTATGATTATACGCGCACACACGACAGAAAGTGGACCGGGATTTGATTATATCAGCCGTGCACGCGCGTCTGTAGCACGTCACACGTATAACTCTTTGGTCTCGTGTAATGCGTTTTCATATTAAAAGTTTCGAGAGCGCGTCGGGCTCATTCTTGCGCTCACGCGTGTACGTGGGCGTGCGTGTGCGAAACTGATTTGGAATTTAGACTCCCCCTGCATTTTCTGTGCCCCGTTGTGTGCGGTATATGCAAATTCGTTTGATAAATTCGAATTACGCTTTGATTTACAAATTGTGCGACATTCAATTTTCGTCTCCCCTCGTTTGCCGCGTATACGCGCACACGTTCGCGCGTTTTTCCGCTTAATTTGACAACACTGATGGTTTTTTCGTGTGCTGTTGTATGTCATTTAAAAACGGAGAAACTTAGTACTCATATTTACTTTGGAATTTATTGGTTAACTATTCGTGATTTAATGCCTGTTTTTCTTTTAAAAGTATATGAACGATCAATAATAACAGTAGTGATTGGGTGGGTGTCATTAGTAAAAAAAAAAAACAGTTTAATTTCCGGATTGAAAGTAATTCTTAGAAGTTGTCAGTTAATAACTTGAAAAAAAACGTCATCATTAGAAGTATTTCCGAAAAGTCACATTTATATAGATATTTGTAATCTATTGTCGTTGTACATCATTTCTAATTTTTTACTTATCGTTAATTAGTCATTGATGACGAATTATGCTCGGGAACAATTTTCTATTTAAGTCAAGTCGTTAACTAATAAGTTAAAATTTGTATTCCATTCGAAAGTTTTACATTTCTTTAGAGAGAAATTGACCCCTAATGAATCGTTTAATTTTTCTATAATTTTTTGCTGCATCTCATAAATCACTTTGAAATTATTACTGTAGCAACTCTTGCATAGTAGAGGAGTCACTCTTGCTAATTCAACAAAAAAAAAAAAAAAAAATCGAGACTGTATGCGCGTCCAGTCTCCTTTTATGTCACGTATGTGTCCAAAGTTATGAATTTTAATAGCTTTACACATCGAGTATAGAAAACAGAGAGAAAAGTGATGGTGCGATATAGGTACGGGGCTAAAAATGGCGTGGACGAGTTTTTCACTCTCCCGACAAATTGCCGATGGATTCGATTAACGCGCAAAAAAATTTCTCGAATCCCAAACGTCGATGCGCGTTTTCGTTACCGTTCAACTTCGTTATCCCAATTTTTTTCCCTTTTTTTTTTCCAACCATACACGTTTTACAAGAGATATTTCTGGTGATGCGTGCTCTCAGCGGACGTTAATGGAAAAAGAAAGCTTGGCGAAAAAATTCGGGTCCGAAAAACAAAAAATTCACGTGCAATAAAATGTGCCGATACCAGATTGTTGTACGTTATATATTTGTGAAAACTACCATATGTTTGTCATTACCGAATACTCTGAAATATATTTTACAATGAAGAAACATACAAGACGCACGTAAGAACACGTATAGTAGGTACAGCTAAGTAAGGAATAACGAAGCGTCCAAAGGACCCTCCATGACGCCATTATCCAACCACTCGAGGCGTTTTGTATTCATTTACCCAGAAAAAAAAAAAAAAAAAAAAAAAACCCAAATAGCCGGTGCACTAGACCTCTGTCACGACGATTCCAGCGCAAAACCGTGTCCATGGGTGCGTCTAATATATACAAAAGAGACCGGAAAATTCGTCCAAAAAACAGTCGTAATGAACTCATCGGCGTCCCCGCGGCGCGTCGGCTCAAAGATCACAGGCGCATTTTTTACGCTCCTCAAGTACCTATTATGTACCCACGGGGGCACACAATGAGCCCCACCCGTCGGGCGTAAAACCTCTTTCCCCTTGACACCTCTAACGGTGTTAGTTCTAACGCCTGTGCGACCCACCCGTGTGTGTATGTACACATGTATAAGCGCTCCCGGAGGGATGATGCGGAAAAGCCGTGTAGAGGCCGCCGCAAAAGGCATTACGAGCCCATTTTCTCTGGTTGCTCCATCAGCCAGCGTATATGTATGTACCTGTATACTCTCGTAGCACGCGCGACTGAAAGAGAGATGTGGAGGATGGAAAAAAAAAAAAAAGTGACGAAGGAGTGGGAGAGATGCCGGCGCTGCGTTTCGCAAATTCGGTTCATTTGCCGCATTGTCCGGGGCTTAGCGCCCGAAGAGAGAGAGGCAGGCTCTTCAGATCGCGGCTGCATCGCATGGTTGTGTGGTGTATACATCCATACTTATGTATGTATAGAAACGCGGGAGGAGAGAAGGAAATCAGTGGTGGAAAAGACGCTTGAAGTTTGCCGGCTTGCGACATATATATGTATATACACAAGTGTCGCTCGCTGATGGAGAAATGTACCCCCAGGCAGGGATACGTATATAGATGTTATTATGTCGTAACGTAAAGTCCATACAGCTATTCAAGCTAATGTGCGGTATTTTCTCTCTCTCTCTCTCTCTCTCTCTCTCTCTTTCAAGCTGAATTTATCCATATCTCCAAGGATAAAGATGATGAACTGATTCCCAAAACTCGTACCCTCCCAAATAATCTAGTACAATTATCGCCCCCACACACACTACACGATCTTTCCGCACTTGGTCAACAATCATATGAAATTTACAATACAAACGAAGGACAGCAATTTAATATCAGGCGTCCATCGAGAGACGAAAAAGGACCAGTTGCACAATGATGTACATACGTATGTGTGCGTATATGGGCACAGAGAGAAACGGGTGCGCGTGGGCTCGCTCCCCCTTGTTAGGTGCGATTCAATAGAGCTTGACGTCTCTCTCCGTCTGTTTTGGTTCACGCATTTTGTTCGTATTATTTTTGAATCTTTGCTCAGTGATGGATGACACAAATTATCTTGAAATTAATTTTAAAATACACGAGTTGCGTTTAAGCATATACATCTATCACGTTGAGTTTACTCAATTTCGGCATCATGTGGGACTCTGTTGCCCAATCATTAAAAATATGAATTGATTAAAAACAAATGTTCGAGAGGAAGTAATTTTCACTTCGATCAATGTTGAAACTTACAATAACTACGTCGCCCGAGGCGTTGATTGGTGAAATGGTATGTATAGAAAACGTATAATACGTTTATTTGCAAATAAATCGCAAGCAAGGCCCCATCGCTTATGTCTCTCCTGCAAACTGAATGAACTTTTCCCATGCCTCGTTGACACGCAGGGCAGAGTTGTTTTGGGGCGGAGGGGACTCATGCGTTGGTCTTCCGAAAATACCCATGGCAGTGCCGCTGGCGATTATCAACAGATCCACGTGTCACCGGCCTTTTTCTCCCCTGTCCAAACAACTTGCTCATTTATTATCGCCTGGTTGGTCGACGGTGACGCACTACCAATTTTCCGTTCTGTTGCGATGTCCTTTAGGACACGAGCGATAAATCGATCGTATCGTTTGATCTCCAATCGTTATCGTTTTGGTTGTTTTTTTCTCCGTTTTCATAAGATATTCAAATATTTATTAGAATTAGATGACACTTTCTTTAGTATCGTTTTCATCAACATGCATTACAATGTCATTGTTTACTCATCACCTTCGTTTAAGTATGTAACGATACGTTTACATGGGTTTTTGTGACAAATATTCGTAATTTTTAATCGTTAAAGTATATTAATTTTATGATATCTTACGCCAATCAAATAATATTTTAACAGTATTATAGTTTCTGCATCGCAAAACATTCCATCCAGCTATACCCACGTATGTTTTCTGATGCAAAAAATATGTAATAATGTTCAACTGATTATTTCATGCAATAAATTTAAGTAATACGTTAAAAACGCGTATTCGGTTTGCACGCACTCGCGTATGCGCTTCAAGTTCTTGAATTCATTGGATCCTTGTATGGGCAACGCGCTTTCGAGCGATGGGACCCTCAAATCGTCCAAATCCGCAAGCAAATTCCAACAATAGTCTTTACACCGCAGCCACAGCCGCAGACTAAAAAATCCCATTGTTTGCCTATGAAAATTCACGAGCTCGCACCGCACCACAATCCAATCCACCCATACCCACGTGTAGCCATCTCCGAAAAAAACAATTGATTGGTAACTCGGAAAAAAAAGAAAAAAAAAAGAATTTTACGCAGGTGTCGATCAGCAAAGACTCTCGAATCGAATCGACGAATGGTGGGGGGACAAAAAAAAAAAAAGAAAGAAACTTTGAGAACTCGTCGATTCACACGTTGTTAATCTGAGTGTGCCCTTATGCTTAAGAATTAGCGTTGTTATTATACACGCGATTCCACCTAATTCAACGTACGGAGCGTAGCGCGCACACACTTGATTAAGACCATTAGGAGCCAACTGGGCATTCAGCCGAGCTGCCCTGCACGCTCCAGTGCAGCCAACCCCTCGTCCTCACTCTCTCTCTCTCTCTCTCCTTTCCGCTGTTGCTCTCAAATGAAGGTGAAGGGGCAGAGCCCGGCCACATCTGAAAATTGGCCTCTCCCGCCTCCCTCGATCATCGGGGCCGAAATCAATCTGCCCGTGCGTGGATTCCTTCGTCTCGTCTTGCCCTTCACGCTTCGCTAGCTCGGGACTTTCTTCCCTTGGCAAGAACGGAGTCACAAAGCCGTACAAGCTCGCGTGTTTACCGTAACTCTCTCATTGGCTTTTAATTATGCACGGGGTGTACGATATTGTGTGGCCATGGGAATGCACTTACGATGGGAAAGTGGGGTCTTTTAATTATTTTTTGATTTAAACGTTTGCGGCCCATTGGGGTGGGATTTCATTATTTGATACATGGATTGTTTCTGTCGACAGTTTTTTCGGTGCTTTTGTCCGACTGATAATGTGCGCTTATCCCATGGTCGATTACCTTTTGTTTCTTTCTTTCTTTCTTTCTTTCTTTCTTTCTTTGTTTTTTTTATGAAAATAAAAATAATAACGAAATCCGTGCGTGCGTTAAAATAAAAAGAGATTAACAACATCCAGTTGTCCCTCGTCCCGAACTCGAAATCAAGTATTTGGCAGCAGAAATGAAGAAGCGTTTAATCCTTTGCAACAAATGAGTCCTTGCTCTCACCTGCACGTGTACTCGAGAACAGATGGACCCCGACAATGCCCGATCTCGGCGAGTTTCCCCATGAAATCTAAACTCTTGGCTTCCGGTTTTCCGACGAGAAAGGTAAAAAGAGTGTAGGTATGAAAAAAAAAAAAAAAAAGAAAAAGAAATCGAGCACCCAGTCTTTTCCACTCGATCTACTTGCATTTACGCGCATACAATAAACGCAGGGAGTCTCCATACGAATAAAGATACCTACACCGTACGGCGAGCGTATACACGAGGTACAGCGTGCGCGCTCGAGCGGGGAGTGAAAATTTTCCCCGGCCAATGCAATAACAGCAATAAAAGGTGCAGCTAAGTAGACCAGGCCCCAGAGCACCGTGGGAGTCCCGTGGCCACGGACACGCATGGCTTGCTTCCACCCTTGCGAGTATTATATATATATATACCCGTGCAAGTTTGCCCGTCCTCGTTAATACCCCAACCCACGGAGCTCTCTCTCTCTCTCTGTACGTTCGTATACGTGTGCTGCTGTGCCTGCGTTTTCGGCTGGTTATCACCCATTTGTTCCGTTGATCGTCCAAATTGCTTCTGCGAGGAGAAATCTTCCGAGTTTACGTCAGTTTTTTTCTTTTTCTCCCCCCACCGATGCGTTTGATCGTATTATGAGTGGGTGATTGCGTCTAGTAGGATTATCGAGTAATTGATACGTTGGAGACTCGTGGCTACGTGTACTGTGGATACAACTGGGTTGTCTGATTCCTTGAGAAAACTATGGCTCTATAAGCATCACCAATACTGTTAATCATCAGAAAATACAAATTTCTTTTTTGTAAAACGTAAATAATGTTAAAAACATATCGTTACAAAACTTTGAAGTGTTATCGAGTTTTTTAGGCACAAATAAGGTTTAATACGTGAAATGTGGTAAAAAAAATTTATTTATATAAATATAGTTTAGTGTCTGATAGTAATTACGCCCTGGGGGTATTAAATGGTCCATTCTAGCCTTAGAACTTGACTATGAGAGTACGTATCGTCTATTGATGCCAATAAAAATGTATTGGACCAACAATGGTGCTGGTCAACAACGTGGATAAATCTAATTAAATTTTTGTTGATATTACGATAGGGACATACGGTGATCTTATCAAACCTGTATGATTAGAGATAAGCCGTGCAAATGGCAAAAAATTTCTCAAGCCCTGAATTCCTTGTATTGTATCAATGGTGCAAGCATATTCCTTGAGTAGGTATATCCATCTTAAATAAATTGACCTAACTACCTTTCTATCTTTTCCTCTAACTAATGTGACTTCATTTTTTTGTGCTACGAAAGTACAATTTTTCATGTTTTATTTTTAACATTGTATAGAAGAAAACATTCAAAATATCTGAAAGGATTCGTATTTTATCGAGTTACGTATAGGGTAGTTTTTTTATAAAAGAAAAACTGTATATTATCACGTGACATTGTCTAAAACTTACACAAAAATATCTATTATTATCACGATATGAAATCACTTATTTCCCAGAACCATTTCCATCCTTACGTAAATTATATTGCAAAGACTTTGAAAAAAAAAGAGAAAGATGCTTAACTCAGCTTCTATAGTTTGTCCCATTCAATGTTTTTTTCGTCAACAGTCGTCATTTACATACATCGGAAAAAGTAACAGTAGACCATAGTATTACAACTAAGTTTTATACCTAAAATACAGCAATTTTATTACGCCTGCGTAATGTAGACATTCCACCTGGCAGTAAATTTCTCCCACCATTGTCAAAGCCCTCAAAAACCTCAATAAAAGATTGCCGAGGAAAGGGGTGAGCCGAAAAGTGCATAAAAAGTCTCTACCAACAGTTTTATGGACTGACGAATACTTACTCAGCAACAGTGGCAGCCACGTGTCGATACTTACTTTTTGGTTTAAGAGCACTCGAAATGTATTCAGCTTTTAAATGTTGACTGTATGCTCTCTTAAATACGTGCCAGTCCATTTCCGGCTTTTTTTTTCTTTTACTTTTGACGAATGTCGTTTAAGGTTTAACACGCTTTTGGTCTAGTATTCGGAAATTTTTACGTATATTTTGAGCCTTAATTTTTTTTTCTTGATTTTTGCACGCGTTCGCAGTGTCCAACGGGCATTTATGTTTCAACTTTGGAGTGGCAAAATTTTTAAACATAAATTAATTAAAATTCAGTTTCAACTGAAAAAAAATGAATTAAGTATTTGAAAAATTGTTCAAATATCAGTTTTACGAAATAGTATTGATAAAAAAGTGCGACTGTTGAAACATTTTTTTTTTTTTTTTTTTTTTGTAACTGGACTAAAAAATCCCATTGTTTGCCTATGAAAATTCACGAGCTCGCACCGCACCACAATCCAATCCACCCATACCCACGTGTAGCCATCTCCGAAAAAAACAATTGATTGGTAACTCGGAAAAAAAAGAAAAAAAAAAGAATTTTACGCAGGTGTCGATCAGCAAAGACTCTCGAATCGAATCGACGAATGGTGGGGGGACAAAAAAAAAAAAAAGAAANTTCGAAAGCGAGTGTCCATAAATTAATTGCTGCATTTTAAAAACTAATCTCATTAAGAAAAGATTATTATTGCGATATTATCACTTTCGATGAATTTTCAACATTACTGCTTGAATCTACGATGAATGCATTCTCATTTTGGACTGATAACCGTGACGACCGCAATAAATCATTTAATAGTTGATGAAAAATTCGTTAGTGTGTTTCACTAAAATGTGGATATTGTAAAAAAATTTCTGAATCCATCGAAACACAAGGATAAGCTTTACATACAGTAAATGGTTAAGAGCATAATTACTTCAGCAAAACAGTTATCAAAAAGTGAGTACTTAAACATTTTAACTCTTGTAAATCAAAAATCGATGACATTTAAGAGAGTGAGATCAGCACAAATAAACTTTGATGTAACTTTAAAAAACTATTTCGAAATGATAATCAAATTTAGATATGCAAGCATTTAATAATTTTTGTTTTCTTTGCATGTTAGGGTTTTATATTTGTACTATGTTCATGTATCGTAAGATTTGGGGGTTATGACAAATAAAAAAAATCGTGTCCAAGTAATCACTTTCAATAGTTTTATACACCATAAAAATACACACTACAGCACTTACTGTGTAAAGTAATTAACGTTGTATATTTTTTGTTTGCAGATAATAACTCTGAGGTATTTGTGACAGTACTGACATTATCAGCATAAAAATCAAACGGTGAAAACGACTAAAACTTATACGTCGAATCATTCAAAATTACGTTTGCTTTATTATTCCCATAAAGAAGATCGTACAGAGTTATGTTCGAATTTTACAAGCATGATTCTGGATGCAACAAAAAGTTATACTACAAGTGTACAAAGTGTTCAGAAATGTTTGATCGACTGGACACTCTTGAAACGCACACACGTGCCCACCACTATCATCGTTGTCATTTGTGCTCAAAAATCTTTCCCCAACCGGGATGTCTTGATAATCACATCAGAACCCAACACCACTACCCGTGCAGCGTATGTTCAGAATCTTTTACTCAACCCATGAATCTTGTGGTGCATATGACCTATAGACACAACTACCCCTGCAGATGGTGTTCCAAAATGTTTGAGCAATCACGAGAACTTGAAGCACATCTTCATACCTCGCACACTCACCGGTGCTACGAATGCTTTAGAAGTTTCAAAAACCCAAATTTTTTACATTATCACGTAAAGAATTTTCATTCCTGAAGATCATGGTATGGTGAACTAATGTGGCACAAAAATTTTTTGTTAATTTTCTTTTGCCTTACAGTTATATTATTATTATAGTTATTATATTCGTACTTTAGTTTATTATATTTGGAGGCAATTTATTTAAAATTGAATACGGGCTACAAAAAGCAAGTACAATTGACATCAGCTTTGTATCTAATAAAAATAGTACATTATACCATGAGGAGATTAAGTAAAGCATTTTCTATGAGGTGATGCTATACTTCCTTTCTGAATGACGTTTACAAGTTTTTGACTCTTCTTAACTAACAAATGGATAATCATTAGGATTTTTACTGTTAACGATTTTGTACAATTACTGATGATACTCACTTTATTTTTTTAAATAAAAAACTCGTACTCTAATAAAGAATGTAATACAATCTTGAAATACTTTATTACATACTCAAGGTTAGAGATTTATTTTTTACTTGGAGGACATGAATTTATCTACTCTGACGACGTGCACGCTCACATCACTGCCATAATGAGTATAACTGTTGACTGATAACAACGATTCCTATGCGTTTAAAAAAATTTTGACGTGCTGTATAATGTAGGTAAAAGTAAAAAAGAATTTTTTAATATTTTCTAGCCAGTAATATACTTTCAGAACTTATTCATATGATTCCGGCACTGATGACACCATTGAAAAATTATTCAGAGCCACAGAGTTTAATAAATTTTTTGTGCAAAGCATTTCTTTAACACGTATAACAAATACTATTTGTTTTAATCCATAATCCATATCAGCTTTTAAGTTAAATTATAAGATGGTATTTTTGTTCGAAATCTCATATCGCACGTAACTAATGTAATACATATTAAATTAAACCTGAAAAAAATAGTTCTTTTTTAAGCAGAATTTTATGAATATCACTGTTGAAAAATATACTGTTTTCTGGAATTTTTTTACCCATTTTTTTTTTTTTTTTTTTTTCACTATCGAAGCACCTCCGCACGACGGCACAAGGCCACGATGGTGTACCACTCCGCTCTGCTCAAGTGAAGAGACTGAGAAGTTTATACGGTTTACGGAGTTACGGTCTTGCTGCTGCTGCTGTTATATATGTTTGTGGGCATTTGCATGTATGTGTGTGTACCTATATGCTTGTTCAACTTTTACGCAGTGAGTGAAGTTGACTTGACGAGTTGACGGTATACACACATGGATCTTTCAGGGTGTGAACGTCGCATACAAAATTTTGATTATCGAAAAATTTATTCTTAATAATTTTTGTTACGTTACTTACCTTTGGTACATAAAAAAAAAAAAAAAAAAAAAAAAAAAAAAAAAAAAAAAAAAAAAAAAAAAAAAAAAAAA
>NW_019379492.1:1071104-1090690 GCF_000648655.2 Copidosoma floridanum
TTTATTTTTTTTTTTTTTTTTTTCTTTGCATGTTACGGTTTATATTTTTACTATGTTTATGTATCAGAAAATTTGAGGGGTGCGGTTAAAGGTAATTGAATTTATTAATAATGACAAATAAAAAAATCGTATCGAAGTGATCACTTTCAATAGTTTTATACACCATTAAAATACACACTACAGCACTTACTGTGTAAAGTAATTAACGTTGTAAATTTTTTGTTTGCAGATAATAACTCTGAGGTATTTGTGATAGTACTGACATTATCAGCATAAAAATCAAACGGTGAAAACTACTAAAACCTATACAAAATAATCAAAACTACATTTGCTTCATTATTTCGATAAAGATCATACAGAAATATGTTTGAATACTATAAACATAATTCCAGCTACAAAAAAAAGTTATACTACAAGTGTACAAAGTGTTTAGAAATGTTTGATGAACTGGATACTTTTGAGACGCACAAACGTGCCCACAACTGCTATCAGTGCCATTTTTGCCCACAAATTTTCGATCGACTGGAAACTCTTGAGACGCACAAACGTGCCCACAACTGCTATCAGTGCCATTTTTGCCCACAAATTTTCGATCGACTGGAAACTATTGAGACGCACAAACGTGCCCACCACTGCTATCAGTGCCATTTTTGTCCACAAATTTTCGATCGACTGGACACTCTTGAAGCGCATAAACGTGTGCGCCACTATCATCGTTGTCATTTGTGTTTGAAAATCTTTCCCCAACCGGGATGTCTTGATAAGCACATCAGAACCCAACACCACTACCCGTGCAGCGTATGTTCAGAATCTTTTACTCAACCTATGAATCTTGTAATGCATATGACCTACAGACACAACCATCCCTGCATATGGTGTTTAGAAATTTTCGACCATCCCGATGAACTGAAAAAACACATGGAACCATGTTATAAATCCTCTAAAGGTTTTTAAAAAACCAAGTGATTTTAAATATTACCTAAGGAATAATCGCAAACTGATCGATTTCAACAAACCACGAAAATTTTAATCTGTTTTACAGGAAAGATAAGCAACACGGTATATCAGGATAAAAGCGGCAGCAAACGCGATATGTAATTTTATAACCCCTATCCAGTCAATGTTCAAATAATATTTACTGTGTAATTAAACTTGATCTTGTACCTTTCACTTGTAAAACGGCAATTTTTATTATCAGCGCTGTGGATAATTTTATAATAATGAACCATGTAAAAACTGATATAACGATATAAATAATCTAACGCAAGTATCAAATAAAGAAACATTTGAAGTAAATTTAAAAAAATTTGTTCGAAACTGTATGTGTACTTTGTACTTGGCTATACATGTAAACATGTGCATATTTCTTTAATTGCCTTTAACTCGTTTACAGGAAAAAATTGCTTTGACTATTATTATGCATTCAAACGAAAACCATAATGCGCCAAGCCTTTTCAAAATGTTTTTCATGCGTTGGGTATCGAATAATAAACTTTGTCTCTTTGTACGTATCACAATAACAAAATGAATAAAATAAAAGTCATAACACAATTTGCCTTTTCATTCCCATACTCTCGTATTCCCTTTTTATTCACTTACAATACTAATATCTGTCCTAAACTATGGTATACAACATTTTCTCCCCAAAGTGTATCCATTCCTAATAAGCAACTTTTGCTTGAGCAACTTACGCAATGAAAAAAATAAGAACCACACGGCAAGGAGCAGTCGTGCCGTGCAAGGAGCTAGAAATCATCCGCGTCCCAGCAAGATATCCTCCCTTTGTTGGCCGGCGCTCGCGCGAACGAACCAAACCGGACTTTGAACGCGCACCAACCCCCTTTTTTTTCGTCTTCTCCTTCGGCGCCCACTAATTACCCTTCTCTTCTCAACTCTTGGCCCGAGCTGCCATTCTCCTCGAAAAATCCCCTTAAACGGAACCCATTACGAGAGCACCCTCGTGCAAAGGTGCCCATACACACACACGTGACGCCTGGCGCGCGATGCATTTAGGTGCGACCGAGTAAATGGATACTCTATGCAAGACCCTACCAGTGAGAGGGGGAGAAGGAAGGAAAAAGGCTCCGTGCGTATAATATACGCGAGAGTCTACCACAACGGGGATAGTGGCTGTGTTTTTCGGAGGGCGAAGGGGAAGAAATTTTTCGACGCTTAATCCCTCCAAGTGACGCACGGATGAGGAATCGTGAAATAGAAGGCGAGGATCCAGAAAAAAAGAGATGCCACACTGAATTATTCATGACCCTCTGTGTGTGTGTGTGTGTGTGTGTGTGTGTGTGTGTACAATGTGGTGTACAGTGCGTATACTTTGCGCAATGGTAATTTTTAACGTATTTTTTTTTTATTCGTCAGTTGTTTACACGTCGATTTTTATACTTTATGTGCGCGACTGCTCCACGTAGTACTATCACCTTGCACATGAAAAACAAATTAACAGTAGTACAAGGCTACTACATAATATACGTAAACAATGACTGTTGTTGTACAGTTTGAAAGTTTGTAACGAACGCCTCTTTGGAAAAACACGTCCGATAGAGAAAAAAAAACGAGGATCAATGAAAGATGGGGGAGTGTATTGGATAACGAAAAGTACCTACGATGCATAGATATAAAAGTATACGAGGATAAACTTGCGTGTAGCTGTTAGGGCACCGAAACGCAAAGGTAACCAATCGGCAAAAGAGACAACCGAGGTGTGGGAAATAAGTACGGAGATGCACGTGTACAGCCGTGTAACATATACCTGCCCTCAATCATGCACG
Organism: Copidosoma floridanum; assembly: GCF_000648655.2. The sequence goes on from NW_019379492.1 coordinate 1,073,888, forward strand.
TAGAGCTGGCCTGGAATGTATAATGTGTCACAGAGTACATTCGTATATGATATTCGGGGGGTAGGAGGAGGGGGGCGAGGCTTTTGAAGCGCCCGAAGGACTCGATTGGCCGGCCCCTTTGCGTTAATGGTATCATCTAACTCGGCTAACGAGCCTATCCGCACGCCGAATGCCGAATGAGCGGCTATCCCCCCCCTCATCCCCCTTGAAATAAATGCCCGGTGAGCTCAAGAGAAAAACGGATGGGATTTAAAGAGCTGCCGATGGCAGGAAGACGAGGATGTACATGTAAAAGAGAGAGGGAGAAAAGTGCCGAGAGAAAATTGGGGCTATTGGAGATCGGTGAGAAAGGATTTGAAACCAGCTACGCCGGCGTGCTTGGGAGCTTACTTTTTATATATTTATTAGTAATTGCAAGTTGAATCACAACTCTTTTTTTTTCGTTCAATCGTTTTCATTGGTATAAAAGTAGTGGGAGATGCCATGATCAAATTTTTTGGTCAATTTTACAGCAATCGTATCGTAAAAGTAACAAAATCCCTGTTTTTTGGTTGTGATACTCAGATCGGAGGAAAGTTACAGTGCCCGCTTGAAAATTAAGCCGTCGAAAGTGCGTTTAACAATTGTTTTACTCGAAGCTTTATATTCGTATGCGTGGAGTAAAAAATATCGGTACGCTCGAGAGTTACAGGAGATTTAAGTTTATAACTTTAAATTCATAAATCAATCATCGGTGTTTTCGACCTCAATTTAAATGATCAAGATTTTTCATTGTAAAAGGGCTAGGATAAAATTTGAGTGGTTTCAAATGCTCTTCGAGCACACGTTTCAACAACACGGTTGATTTTTTGTTATCCGGAGGGTGTGAATCGCGAGAAAAATCACCGATGTTTCGGTAACGTCATTGCACGACGCAAAATATCATCGGAGCGGACGATTATACCAAGTAGTTCATCGTGCCCCATTACTCCGCACAACCGACACAACATACACCTATTGAGCACTTACGGATCCATAAACTCGGCTCAGAGGGGGGAGGGGGTCGCGACATACATATACCTTGTATACGCGACAATAAAAAGCAGAACCACAATTCGACGCATACAATCGCGTACACGCGTGTGTATGTGTGTAAACGAGCGCCAAATCAGCCAGATTAGTCGAGGGGGCGTCTCTCACTACAGCGGATAAACGCGTGTATCCAGGTTGAAAAAAAAAACCATCGGGAGAAAAGGAGCCTCTATATATTTTTCTCCGACCGAGCTTTTTAGGGGAAGGGAAGGTGTGGTACAGCCACGAAGAGGAGATTTTTTCTTCCCGGGAATGAACGACACTCGTATACCCATAAGCGTATACACACACGCGACCTCCCGTGGCGCAAGCAGATGCATGGAGGGGCTGCTTTTGGAGAGAGAGAGAGAGAGAGAGAGGAAGAGAAGCCGAGATCGTTTCTCCTCGCAATTGTGCGCGCGTGCATATGTATACCACTGTGTTTTCGGGGCCCGTTGCACAGAAGTGGGTTTTTGTGTAAGGAGACACGCGGTAGCGTTACTTACCCGCACTTATGCGCCTTCGATGCCCCGTATACCTATACTCACACTAGCGCCAAATCGACACCCCTGCATGCGTTTTCTCTTGACCCTATGGAAGTAAGTACATTCGGGCAGGTTTACGCTTTTTCCTCTGTCGAATCTTGCACCTATATGTGGACTAATAGAGGCGCACGCCCATGTATATACATGCAGTCGAGTGGAGCTTAAGTAGGCCGTATATACTTCGTACCGACACTCACTCGAGACTTCTCCCTTGCGTGTATAATGGAGTGATCTGCTGCTTTTCTCTCGATTTGCCTGCGCGAAAATGGAGTCTCGAGTACTTGGTACCGGCGCGCACAATGAACAGCGGCGTCGTTTCTTCTCATTGTGCGTCGGTGCGAGTTGCAAAAAAAAAAAAAAAAAAAAAAATGTACTTTGGGGCTGGACCTTACATTTTACTTTTCTTCCCCCTAGGAGTACCTATATACACCTCAGCATTGGATCGGCAAATCGAGAGTATATATGCCGTGCGTGGAGTACTTGGGCGGAAGCACAATATTTTTGTGGCTTCATTAAACGAGTGTCTTGCTGAGCTGCTGGCTTTTAAGTCGGATTTAATAGTAGCGTGCTGCCGGTGGTGGTTTGGGGCAGCCGAGCAGTTTTACACGGGTCACGGGGGAAGGGGGAGGAAAGGGTAGAACATACAGCGGGGAGATGGGGCTCGAGTGTTCGATATTAGATTTTTCGAGTGCTCGGCCTTTTATATCCGACGGGCGAACGAGTACGTATACACGCGCGCAAAATTGACGTGGGCGTGTACTAGCTGTGGGAGGTGGGTGCAGTATATATATACACGAGTGTGTGCATGCGAACGCGGCTCTGGATCCGTGTAAAGGGGTTTTACGGCTCATCTGGTGAATTATGAATTTTCTTTGCGTGCGTCGTTGCTTTTTTTGTTCTTTTCTTTTTTTTTTTTTTTTTTTTTTTTTCTCATTGGAGAAGAGAGCTGGTTTTGCGGCGTTATTGTTGCAGCGTGTCGAGTGAGCCTATTGACTGAGGCATATGAGTTTTCATGGGTCTTTGGAACNGCCAGTTTAGCTCGAGAGAAGCGAGTGGCTGGTCAAAGGGTTCGAGGCAAAATAACGGAAGTCACGAAGCAAAAAAGGGATTGGTAGTGCAACGGCGGACGATTTTAACGAGCCGCATTATACATCATTCAATTGATTCGTCCGAATTGATTCATCCCTCGCTTCGACGTCCAATACGCGGTGTATATATAGTGGCTCGATCACTGCGACGGCCACCCCCTAATGACAATAATGCCGGTACATTATGATAGGGGGAGAGAGAGAGAGAGAGAGAGCAGTGATCGCCACAAAAAGGGCTGGCCGCGTGACGGCACGTGTCGGTGCTGCTTTGTACACACACAGCCGCCTGTGTATTATATCGTACGCGTACATCAATACATACGCGCGCGCTCCTCTCGGTTAATTTCCTTCCTTTCATTTAATTAGACTCCGTATACGACTGTCGTCCCTTGAACACGCGCGCGCACGCGACTCGCGTCGATTTTAATACGTTTTATTTTCCATTGGACGGGCTAATCGACTCGGAGCGAGCTTTTCCTCTCGACTGTATCATATATCTACTTTTTCTACGAGACATCACCCAAGCTTGTTTTTCTACCTTTTACGTTACAAAACTTGCTAGTGTCCATAATAATTGAAATAACGTGTTATCTTCAATTAACCTCTCTTTTGAATCAAGAACAATACGTAAAAGTAACACGAATGCTATAAACTATTTGATACTAGTTTTATTTTATTGCTTTGCTATCCGCAACCCCATGAATTATGCATATAGTTTTTATCCATTAAATCCACATCAAGAGTATCGAAATTTCAGTACAAAAACAGTACGGGTGACCCGGAAAATAACCTCAACATTGTCAAAAATCACCCATTAATGAACAACTTTACCAAACAGGCACCCGAGCAAACTCTGATATACGACCCGGATTTCATAAAAGCGTAACTCAATTTCCCACATCCCATAGATTGATCAGCAAAATCGGTTATCGATCGGTAAAAAATAAAAAAGGCCTCCACCGTCCCTGGAACCGCACACAGCTTTCATATACAACGCTTTTTCAATCCCAACGTGCACACAGAAGAGACAGAGAAAGAGAGATTGGCGCAGCAGAGGACAATGGCTCACGTAACGTCTTTCACGTAATAAGAATCGAGTTTAACAAAATGATATTACCACGTTGAAACCAATATCCGAGAGAGAGAAAGAGCGAACACCCGCGGTGCTATTGGAAAGCAGGGAACAAAAAAAAATGAGGAAAAAAGGACTGATCGGTACTCTATACGTGCACGTAATTTAACGTAAATCCATTCCATCAACTTGTTGTCGCACGTGGTGCATTGTAGCTCACTTGTCATCATTACTGCGACCAAAACTTCAAAAAAAAAAAAAAAAAAAGAAAGACACGAGTAGGTCCATCGTAGTCCTGGTTATTGATTTCGTCTTAATGAGATTTCAATATCTTAATTATGGTTTCGTGCCCGGCCGGCAGCTCTCGGTTAGCAGCGCGGCTATACTGTACGGCCCGTGTTTGCCGGAGAGATTTTAAAGCCAGCAGCAGCAGGCAAAGCCATTGTCTGTCACCCCCGTACCGTCCGGCAGACCCTGGACTTAACTTTTTATTCTCCTCCTGCAAATTGCAACCCCACCCCCCTCCTCCCTCTGGCTTTTTTCTTCGCGTAGGGGCGCGTATCGCTGTCTTTCTCTGGCGTGTGGTAAAACGCCCCTCTGTACTTTCTGTGTATTTTACTTTTTTCTTCTACCGATACCCATCGTCCATCGAATTTTTTCACGGTAATTTGTAATTTTGGTAACCCCGATGATTAGTCTCAAATTGAAAACTTGAAAACCCTCATGAAACTGAGCTCAAACTCGACCGCACATATTATATCCAAGTTATCGATCCCGAGGCTCGTTCATCTCCCTCTTGATCCGAGTAACACGCCAATCCCGAGACAATGCTTTCTTATTAACGCCGATTCATCGCTAATTCTCCCTCTCGCCTCTCTCTATTTCTGTCACCTAATTCTCACACCCCCCTCCTCCCCTCCCCTCCCCGCCCTCCGTTTTACGTGTAATCGCGCCTCTGTAAATCGAATGAAACAATGGAAGGGATGTATATACTCTCCTCCTTGTGCCCTTCTTTTTCCGCCAATTCGTACATTCAGTGACTCTTCTCGGCACTTACCGCCTCATACCTCCGCCTGTCCTCCCCACCTCGCATACAGCCACACTTTGCACACGTAGAAATACACACACGCACAGAGAGAGAGAGAGAGAGAGAGAGAGAGAGATACGTAAAAGAGTCGCGAGAGCTCATCATCAGCTGCATGTTATACACGTCTGACACGTTATTACGCGCGGATTAAGTCGAGCCTTGGGTCTTTAATTGCTCGTGGCTTCTCCCCGGCAAGCACCCGAGGCCGCTTGCCTTCGCATCGAGCACGTATACGTATTAGCCGTCACACAAAGCGCATAATGCTTACTGGTTTGTAGCTGATGATGGTGAGCGTGCATTTGTCGCGAGGAGGAGCCGGATTCGCGTTTGCAATGTGATGTGCATAAACGTGTAACGTACATGGGTGTGTGTGTCAGATGCTGATTGCGATACTTCGAATCCACGGAAAATGGCACTGATGCGCATTCGTCTTTTGTTTTTTTCGTAATTCCCTCGCATACATGCAGCTCCAATAGCGAGCTTACCTGCCTTACGATTACTCGTCTTTGCATATTACGTGTACATATGATGCGCATGTTCCATCCGCTGAAGAGACCATCCAATGTGCAATTAGGTTGATTTCATCGCGCATATTGGTACGTGAGGACGTGTGTTTTGTGTACGTGAAGTGATCTTGGGTAGATTACATTTTTTTTTTTTTTTACTACCACGAGTAGCTTTTGCTTTTTTTTTTTTTTTTTTAAAGATAGTGCAGATTTATTTGATTGCAACAGCAATAAATTATTCATAAAATCAAAGTTACTCGAAAAATCGATGACGTTAAGATTGCAGGAACGAAATTGAACATTTCCCATTCAATAAAATAGCTCAGTGAAGGTGTAAATAACTTTTGAGCTTAAAAAATTTCAAGATAATCACCTCAAGATCCAAATATCTACATGTACGTATACATTTACATACGAAGCTTTTGTAATCATACATCATTGTCACATGAGTCATTATTGTCATTTATTATTCCGATCCCGCGTGCAGATAACTTGGAATTAACAAAATGCAATAGAACATGATTCGATGTAGCTGATGACTCTAATTGAACGAAGGCACTTGTTTTTCATTATCTTCCTGCTGTGTAATGTACAACCCTGGTAGCAAGGACTCCGATTAAGTACCAACTTAGTTTTCAGCCGAACAACTGAAATATGCATCTCCGTGAACATAGTTAAAAACAATAAGATCCACTGATAGAGTATACATACGTCAATCTCCGTACGTGCACACAAAAAGTTTCCGGCGTCAGTTGGCACACAGTGACCTTTGGAATAATTGTCCAACTCCGAAATCACAGCAGCCAGTTTAGCTCGAGAGAAGCGAGTGGCTGGTCAAAGGGTTCGAGGCAAAATAACGGAAGTCACGAAGCAAAAAAGGGATTGGTAGTGCAACGGCGGACGATTTTAACGAGCCGCATTATACATCATTCAATTGATTCGTCCGAATTGATTCATCCCTCGCTTCGACGTCCAATACGCGGTGTATATATAGTGGCTCGATCACTGCGACGGCCACCCCCTAATGACAATAATGCCGGTACATTATGATAGGGGGAGAGAGAGAGAGAGAGAGAGCAGTGATCGCCACAAAAAGGGCTGGCCGCGTGACGGCACGTGTCGGTGCTGCTTTGTACACACACAGCCGCCTGTGTATTATATCGTACGCGTACATCAATACATACGCGCGCGCTCCTCTCGGTTAATTTCCTTCCTTTCATTTAATTAGACTCCGTATACGACTGTCGTCCCTTGAACACGCGCGCGCACGCGACTCGCGTCGATTTTAATACGTTTTATTTTCCATTGGACGGGCTAATCGACTCGGAGCGAGCTTTTCCTCTCGACTGTATCAGAAATATGAGCATCAGCCGGTGATTTGTATGCGTAGGTACATTGTTACACTGCACGTGGGACAAATAGAATAAACAGTTTTCAACTTGGGAGGGTGGCTTTGCATCGTTTGAGGATACCTTCGGAATGTATATTTTATGTGCAAGACGAGAATTGTTGAAAAAGTGCAAATGTGTGAGTCGTCCACGATTCGAGACTATATTATACTCTTATTGTTCTCAAGACCTGGACAATGTGGCAAATGAACCGAATCGATCAACGAGCAATGCCGGCATTCTTCCGATACTTTTGGCACTTTGAGGGCATGTATAGATTGACAATTTCGTTGATTTCGATATTATATGCAAGGTTGAAAGAGATATTATGAGGGCTTGGAATGCTAACTTGCAAAATTTTGATTTGCCATTTAATTATTTAATCGCGTTTTTTAATTCGTGATACGACTAAGGAAGTGCTTGTTCGTAAGAATACGTCCCTTATCTCTGCTCTTTGGCATTTCATTACAATATTATGTATCTCTACGTGTCTTGAAATTTCAAAGTATTCAAGCTCATCACATTGTGTTGTCCAGACTTATTTTGATTTTAATTTAATTTATTTCTTCGTATGATTTCCGTTTCTACTTTTGTCTGTATTTACGTTTGTATGCACCTTTCAAGTCTGTCATTATGTCTCGCTGTTTCTGTACACGTTTTTCAGTAATACGTATCTTATTGTTTCATGTACATACGTGCATTAGTTTTTTGCCTGAAATTCGTTTTTTATTTCACGTACGTGTCTCTATTTTCAAGTTTCGAACAGGCTGGGACTAATTTAATCTTCTAATGTACTTTTCTTTTTTTAGTACTTACGCATAATACGTGTTTCCTTATTTCTTAAAGCCTGCAACGTGGACTAATAAAATTAAAAGCTCACAGGTAGGGCTTACGGGCTATTCGGCAAAACTTGACAATCACACCCTAAAACATCATCCATCCCTAAAAAGCCCACTTTGTACTAAACAACTGATCAAAAATTTCTGCTCATCGAAAAAAAGCTCATTTCTCCGAGCTTACACACATCCACCCACCTCTCTCGCTCGTACACACATGTATATTCGCCATCCTCCCGAATTCGGCATTTGAATCAGCTCACGTTATATTTATACACGTCACCCACATTCGGGCATGGTATACATGTGTATAAACAGCAACCCTTGTGCGCGCACACACTTTCACCCAAAGACGTAACTACATATACACAGTTTGACGAGTTAGGCGGCTCTCCTCGTCATCGCCACTATACAGCCAAACCAGCTTCCCTCCTCTCGCTTCTTGACACACGTATACAGGTCTCCCTCTCCTTTTCCCTTCTTCAGGGCCAGAGAGAGAGAGAGCGAGAGAGAGAGAGAGAGAGCTCCAAGTTCCATTCACGCATACACAGCGGCTCGCAAACAGATTCCCCGATCTCTCTCTCTCTCTCTCTGCCCGCGAGTCGAATATATTGAAATAATCTCGGCAAATACGACAAGTTCGGTTATGAAATTTGCCGAAGGGCTTGCCGTGACGCGGCTCCTCCCTCTTCTTGTACACCCGGTAATGCTACACTGCTCTTGCGCCTCATCCCCCCCTTCCACCACCACCCTGTCCTCCGGAGAAAGAGACCAGAGAGAGGCAGCTTCGAGTGATATTTGCTCGAAATCGGTTCAATGGCAACTTGCAGCCTCTGTTCCGTGTGTTCTTCCTCTTGTACGTTTCGGGTGAGCCGTGTGCAAACCCCCCCCCCCCCCCCCGTCATCATCCGTATATACACATATGATGCACCCCGAAGAAGACGCGAAACTAGACAGAGAGAGAGAGAGAGAGAGAGTTCGCCCCGACTCCCCCAATAATTGTTCGGTAGGTATATTCGTCAAACATGCGCACCCCATGGATTATGACATCGCCCGCGTGAATACGACCCGAGAGTTCAAATCTCCACCTCGAGCACTCCTACTTTCGTGTACACGCGTGTGTGTGTGCCAAACACTATAGCTCTCCTTTTTTTTTTTTTTTTTTTTTTCGCGTACTCTTTTACTTTCGCTCCATTGGCGCACTTGGCTCGCGGAGTGTGTGGATTTATTGGCTCTCTCCTTCGCATCGAGGGTTTTTTGTAACAAAGAAAGGAGGGCCACAAAGATTACGTACATACGAAATGCTCCTCCGAGTGTCCTTCCACCCCCTCTCTCGGTTCGACGTGTTGTTTCAGCGCCTCCCAGTATATACATACGCTCCACTGGGCGCGTCCTTTCTTACGTGCGGATTATCATCAGCACCGACAGTAATTACGTCCACGGGGGCTCCATTGCGTGGGCAAACCCAATACAAAACTCTCCCTGGGGATCTCGTACTCCCTGGCGTTGATCTGGTGGCCACACACGCGGTGGTGGTGTATAGACGCGAAACAGATTCTATTGCGCCTAGGGAGTCGTCGCGCGTCGGTTATATTGCCTTTTGGGCCGTGAAGAGCGCGTGGGTGCTAATCCTCGGTAGGAGATTTTGGAAAAAAAAAAAAAAAAAAAAAAAGATGAATTCACACGATGGGGGTGGTGTGTTCATTTCGAATGGTGAGCGTGAATTTGTTCGCGGGTTTACACTCGAGCTTTGGATATTTCATATACGAGCGATCATCCCTCTCGGGGAGTTATATTGAATTTTCGCCCTACCGCTTTGGATGGAAAATTGTTTTTTCATTTTATCTTGGCGGGCAAATGGGAGGCGCGAGAGTGCAGGGACTTTACAGTTTTGGTTGGGTGATTCTTCGGTACGATGTATGAAAACGGTGCTTTGAAAATCACTCGCTGATGTTGTGTATGGGCCATGTTGGCTGGACATCAACGTTACGCAACTTTACCTTTTGGTTAACTGGCCAAGAGGAGAAAAATGTCATTTGTATCACAAATAAACAAAATCTCTCGATTTTCAGAGTAATCTTGACATCGGATGCGTTAGAATAAAAACAAACTTTCAGTTTTTCCATTCACGTGCGAACCGCCCATTTAATCGTGACGCATTAATAGGTATCCTAATACAGAGCAAATGCACCGGATCGTAAAATTAATCAAACGATAAATAACCCAAACACGTGTCCATTACTTCATACGTGTTATGATAAATCCTCGTAAAGGCCATACAACACGCGTATCAGCCGAAAGTACCAAAACGAGGGGGGGAGAGTATTAAAATTTATCATGCAAAAATCCTCATTGAACAGAGGACACCCAGGCGAGCGTGAAACAACGAGCTTCGGGGAAAAAGCGGCATCAAAGCTCTCGGCGAGGCCTAATTTTATAATGATAATACCAAAAAACGCGCGATGAAAATTCACTCGCTCGCTAAAAAAAAAATAAGAAAAGAGCTAATCTTTCGGGCTTATGAAATGAAAAAAAGACACGTGAAAAGAAAAAGTCTTTAAAAGAATAACGAGAGCCGGCTCGCACGCGCTGGGCAAGACGTATGCAACCCAGTTAGAGGACCCACACCACCTCTCGACTAATTGCCGGTCGCGCTTTGATGAGCTTTCCGCTGCTCGCGCGTGAAAAAAAAAAAGAACGAATTTGCCTCTCTCTCACCCTTTTTTCCATCTCATTTAAGAGCAGGAGAGAATCTCTTCACTTTACTCCCCTACGATGTGACGACCAAAAAAAAAAAAAAAAAAAAAAAAAACAGGGACGCGCTCCAAAGGTATACACGTACACGCATGCGTAGCTTTTTCGGGACGTGAAATCGAAACCTTTGATACCTATACGCGCGCAGTAGAGTAGACGTATACATCGTAGCCCGGACAATTAAACGCTCAACTTAACACACAGACACACGTGTAAGCTATGGACAAAGTCTCCCTTGGGGCCATTTAATGGGGATGTACCACCTTAATGCGCACTTTATAGCGACTTAATGCCCCTAATATTGGATGCGTACGTGTACGCGGGCGAGTGAGCGACCCCTCGTTCGTCATCATTATCATTTATCCTCTCCCCTCCGTCTTTCGCACACGGGCGCGTTTCCTTTATTTTCCGCAGTATATGGTATGTACAACCCGTGCAGTTCATTATGCAAACTCACGTAATGGGTGTCTCACCTATAATGTAGCCGATGCTGGATGCGTTTTGTACGCGATGCGAGGCTGGTGTCCCGCCGACGGACACTTTCGCGCAGTTGAAGATGAGTTTATCGCCGTTGAATTAACGCGATTGCTTTGCCCCCTTTTACGGGTACGCCTATATGTATATACTTGTGTACTTTGCATTGTGTTTGAAAGCTTATAGAGATTGCGGGGACAGAGTTGGGCGAGTTGATAGTTTTGGGAGGGAGATAACCTGTTTATTTTTTCGGTTTAACGATGCACTTGAAGATGCTACCAAACCCTAAACGAGTACCAATAATGAATAAATTACTTTTTTTTGCAAAGGGAGTAAAGTATCCCATCAATAGGGTGTTCCGATTGCCAATTCGTTACATTAAAATTTATCGATGGTAAATATGTACACGTGGATGCTTCGAACGAATTAAACGAGGTCCAGAAAAATAGTATTGCATAATATTGTTGGACTAATCACACGATTGATTATTTATTTTTTTGTCAAAAATCCATTTTAGGTTAATGTTGTGGAAAACAATCAAAGTTAAAAGTAGAGGATGGTGATACTTGCGAGGTAACATTTTAAAAATCTTGAAACGAAAGCACAAACAAAAGAAGCGCATTTTCAGAGTCCGGAGAGAAGAAAGACAACAATATGACGTCGACGCAACGAGGATGATGAGGATGAATTAAAATCCGGTGCGCAGACTTAATTGTTACTATTAGCATCGCGATGATTTGCCATGATTGCGCGCGTTTAAGAAGCATTTGCAGATGTGGAAGCTAAGTAGGGGACGAATTGCGAGTGTAAACCGAGAAAAATCCAATGCGACAACTCGTTGTTAATACATGTGTGATTACGCGAAAAGTTGGTGGAGGAGAGATGTGAAAAACAAAATGATAAGCAAAACTCTTAGTCGAGCGACTGAAGGGACACACCGAAATTACACTTGGATGGCATGCTGCAGTTAAATGGTACTGTGCTGATGTAGGTGTCTTACTTGTCGCACCTATAATACGGTTAGAACACGATTATTCAGGGTATGCGATTGTATGCACAACTAAATCAAGCTACATCAACATCGTCAAACTAGTGGTTATCTTTTCAGGCAATGTATTCCCCTTTTTTGGGGGATGTAGTTGTTTGAACAAAAAATGGAAAATTCGTTACATAGCATTTATCGTATTTTTCACAATGTTTAAAAACAAGTCCACGTTCATCCGACTCTTTTACACAGTCTTTGAAAAAAAAAAAAAAAAAAAAATCTGAATAAAAAAGTACACAGCCGAAAAAAAAATTGATGCTCTCCAGAGTCGTACAAGCTCCTCCGCCAATTATATTATCACTCGGAGCATTGGAGGATGACTCTCAATCAAGACCAATAGAGATCATCCCGTGCCCCCAAATGGGCAAAGGCAACCCCCTTCTACCGATGTAAATGTGTGTGCACAGATGTATACAAAGGTACAGACCGAGCGAATTGCCTCGTTAACAAAAGAGAACGCGAAATCGAACAATGGACGGAGAAGAAAAAAAAAAAAAAAAAAAAAAAAAAAAAAAAAAAAAAANCTGACGAGATGGATAATATTCGTTTTATCTCTTTTTTATTTCATTTAACGCATCAAAGGGAATTACCTACATATTTACACACATACATGACATGATAATATGATACAACGTATTATTTTACAAAATTGAACGCAACCCTCTCTTCATTGACTTTGTTCACTTATTATTTATCGCTAATGACCGACAGTTCGGTTATCTACTTTCGGGAACTTTGTACAAGATTCGTATAGATACATGGTTGTGATTTTTTTTTTTTTTATTTCTCTCAAATAATCGGCTTTCTATATTCTTGGAACGCGTTTAACAATTCTATTTTTTTTCCTTTGCTCGTATGGAAATGACAAACAAAATCACACGATGGATAGAATAAATTTTTACCGTATGATTAATATTACCTAAGGTTTGATCTTGTTATTTTACAGTTTTTTATTTCCACAAACGGTGGCGAAGTTGTCAACTTAAACAATAAAAACTTTTGGAGTGAAAATATGATCAAGATATTCATGAACGTGGATGGTTATATTCTTACTTATCTGTTTTTAATAATACTTCGAGGGTAATGAGACGATTATTCATCCGAGGCGCATCATTACCATTTAGTGATCTTACAATAAATAATACACGTTAACTTAAACTCGCAACGAAATAAATCAACAAAATAGCAACAACAAAATGATAACGAATTCGTTTTTCACATTAATATAATGAAATTTTTCTACACATACTTCATTTGGGACCCTCGGCTGCGTAACTCTTCCAATTGCACTTTTTTTCAAGGATTTGAATGCCTGTCGGAAGATACAATAGATACACATACTTTATGTATTATTTGATTCATTTGTTATTAAAGTCATCTAAATAAAAAATTTAAACTAATGTCGTTGTTACAAAAAATAATTTTACACTTGACGTTAATACGATTTTGGAATCACTTTTCCTCTGCACTTATTGTAACAATTAACGTTGGAACGTTAATAAATAATTTGACTCTTTATTTTTTGATAATATATTTTACATATCAGTAGCAAATGTTTGTATGTGTTTTATTGAGAATAAATGTTATTGTCACTCATTTCTGAAAATAAAAATTGAATATTCGCATGAGTAGCAGAAAAATATAGGGTACCCTGGCATGTTTCAGTATAGACAAAACATCCTGTAACATAATTTTACACAAAAAAAAAACCCCATAAAGTTCCATTTTATTCGTACAGCGAAAACAATTTAACCTTTTAATCCACTCGGTCACTCTGTTCTAATGGCAAAGAGGATAAAAAAGTTCACAGGAGATGCTCTATAAAAATAATCCTCGTCATGATCTTACAGGAAAAAAATGAAAAAAAAAAAAAAAAAAAAATCTGAATAAAAAAGTACACAGCCGAAAAAAAAATTGATGCTCTCCAGAGTCGTACAAGCTCCTCCGCCAATTATATTATCACTCGGAGCATTGGAGGATGACTCTCAATCAAGACCAATAGAGATCATCCCGTGCCCCCAAATGGGCAAAGGCAACCCCCTTCTACCGATGTAAATGTGTGTGCACAGATGTATACAAAGGTACAGACCGAGCGAATTGCCTCGTTAACAAAAGAGAACGCGAAATCGAACAATGGACGGAGAAGAAAAAAAAAAAAAAAAAAGAAAAAAGAGGAAAGGGAACGAAGTGCTGGGGCACATGAAGCACATCATCTGTACTTGTACTACTATGCTGTACACTAAGAGTATTCGCAAAGAGGCCAGAGCAAGTTAAAGGAAGTGCGAGACACAGACTTATTATATGCGACGACGATGACGAACAGACGAAAGCACGTTGCCTACAAAGTGTGTACTATACCATTGTGGGGAGCGGGGGGTGGCAAGTATGAAAGTGAGCATATTACTATTGAGAATAAGTACCTGGGCGCGTTCGAGACGAGTTGAAATGAGCGCGCTCTCTCACACGGAGCAGAGGGTACAAGAGAGTAGGTATGGGTACAACTGCACACAGAGTCTTCGGATGGTAGTGGTATCGCGGGGGGTGGGTGGGGTATAGGGGACACAGGCTGCTATGTAACGGGAGCAAATGGGGTGGCACAATGGGGCACTAATGGATCTCGAGCCGCCGCGAGAGGCGCTGCTTTTAATCTAATTGTCCTTCCTCGGCCCTACCACCACCCCCCCCTGGCTCCCTCTCTTACGTACTCTACCCCTCGCTCTCCTCCGCGAGAAAACCCCAGCGCGAGTGCGTGCGCAGCGTTGCTTCCTTCCTTCCTTCCGGCACTCCCCCCAACGTATCCCACGGCCCTCCCACGCTCATCGCTCGATTATCCTCCTGATGCGCGTTGATGATGTTACCCTCCCTTTATCAATCCTGTATGGTAGGTGTGTATATACCTACATGCGTACGACGTCGCGTGCCTCTCTCTCTCTTGTGTGTATATATGTACTGCCTCGATCGGCAGCGTCTTGTCGCGAATCACAAATATACTTATGTTTGCACCACTTGCTTATACAGGGGTGACTGTCAGGGGGTGAAAATGCGATTTTTTTTTTTCTTTAATAATTATAAATTCAATAATCTGGAATATCTTACTTTCGTGTGTCTGTACCACAATACATACCTCAAGAGAGATGATTGCGATGACGGTGCTCTTCGAGAGTTTTGTCTGGGGAAAAATTGGAATTGCAATAAATTTTCATTTTTCTTTGCTTGTGTGTTGAACTACCCTTTGAGAGAGCCGTTCGATTAACTGGCTCGTTTCACGAGTGACCAGCCGTAAACGATGGAGAATCACGAGTTCGTACAGTGCTTCAACAGCTTATGACATTTTTCATCTTCGTGATTGTTTAAACAAACGTACAATTTAAATATAATAATACAAAAATGAATGCCTTACCAAACATAACAATAATATACACATAAATATGAATGATTGTCGCAAAAATCAACAGTACACGTTATAGTAAATTGTTTCGATGCTTAGTAGCAGCGAAAAAAAAAAAATTATTAAACAAATAAATAATTTCTATGTAGCTCGACTTGTTCGTCTGATTAATTTTTTATTTCATTTCGCTTTTTTCGTTACATGCGATCGTCAACAGACAGTCGAGCCACCGGCCGCCAACTCGGATGAATTTCCGATAAACACCGCCGGCACCTTGTAATTGCCGATGTGCGTGTCACGTCGATTCCACCGGAAGCCACGAATTGTATTTTATTAAGCCTGACTCTGCCTCGTGCTTGGTACGAACGTGCATTCGCGCGATCCTCCTCCCTACGTTAATTCGAACGATCAAACAGTCTAATTTTCGAGATAAGACAAATGAGGAGGTGTTTGTACGTATGCGGGGTACGGGTGACGGTTGCGTACTGTCTTCAGCGTTACTTTTTTTTTTTTTTTTAAGCAGGTGACACGTTGAATCGGTTGGATATAATCTTTTGGTCATGTTTTTCTTTTTTTTTTTTTTTACTAGATACCGTGTGTTACCTATGATTAGTCTATTTTAAAATAGAGCTCACCTGCTCTTGTGTACTTCTTCACTGTAGTTTTAGTTTTGACGAAAAAAAAAAAAAAAAAAACGTATCACTACAGATTTTGAATTAAAATAAAAACTTATATCCCAATACGTAACAGTGACGTACGACGTCAAAATGAAAATCAGAACGTGAATTAATTAGGAAAAGGATTCGCAACTTTAAAAACTGCGAGATATTAATCGTTCCTACAATTGTTTTTTTCAATTTTACCATTCAATCTTTACAAGTACATCAGATTATGTGAAATTCTAAATATTTAAAAAATACCTTCATTTATTTAATGCCTCATGTATACAGATCTAAAGCTGAGTAATGACACGATAATGATTGTTATTAAAGATGACGATGCTGTACAATGAAAATTCGTTTTCCCATCATTTGAATGAAATATTGTTTTACTTCGACTGCAATTGTTTGTCAGTGTGGAAGTGCTACCGCAGAAAGAAAAAAAATAAATAAATAAAAAAGAAAAAAAGAAAAATCCCACCTAAAAATCAACATAAAAGAACATAAGCAAAACAAAGCTTATCCATGATCAGCTCGTGAAACCGACAAATGGCCAAAAGGTCATCCAAGTATATAAGCTTATTCCCGTGTTTACCCAAGCACCGACCAAACATTCACTCATCGTGGGAACAGCCACCCTTTCCTGCAATACGGAAAAATCAGTCGTTCTCTGCAACAACACCCAATCTCTCGTTCTGTTTAACCATCAAGCTCTTACGTATATACACAAAATCACCCTAAAAATCCCAATATACGAGCACAATATAAATATAAATCAGGACTTTATTAAAAGAAAATCTACGGACACACAATAATGAAACTCGATGCCATGAAAGGATATTCGAGAAAGAGAGACCGATTTAATCGTTGTTTTTCTTTTTTTTTTTTTTTTTTTTTTTTTTTTTTCCGTA